>JABBWL010000242.1:0-99440 GCA_016758765.1 Suillus cothurnatus | reverse complement strand
GAAAACAATCGACAAAACTTTTATACCTGTAAGAACACTTTCTTCTCGACTCTCTTCGAACGACCATATTCGGATAGTTGAATCATCGCTTGCCGTTGCAAAGCGGCGATCATCCGGGACTGAAGCTCAAGCCTCGAATAGCCTCACGGTGACCGGCCCACGCAGTTAAATTATTCATATTCGGTTGGAAATACTTGATTATTCCATTCTGATCTGCAGAAGCCAGAAAAGAGCCAGAGTGTGTGAATTGAAAAGCGCGGACGGCGGAATCGTGGGCTTGGAGAATAGTCTCGAAATTAAATGTGAGACCATTCCAGAGGGTAAATTCTCCGCTTGTTGACCCTGTCAGTACTCGTCTTCCTTCTGGAGTCCACTAAATTCATGTTTAAGAGATTTGAAAGAGATGTCAACGGTGGTACGGACTGTGACAACATTGACTGGACAGCGAATCTTGTTAGTTGAGTGTGATGTGATGAATTTGGTGCACAAGGACGTCGAAGAGTTTCCAGGATATGCAATTGGTGGGAGTAGCTATACACCTTTCTTCATCAGCAGCTACGCGCCAAAAAGAGAATTCGCACGTCAATAATGAAGGGAGGAGCAGGTCTCATGGAGGGGACATATGTCGAATTAGGTCGGTGTTTGCGTAGCTACACTTGATTAGACGTAATGTGTAGTGATCAAGTTGCTACATACAAGATTCCACCTGCCCATACCCGCGTTAAAATCAACAGTCCGCCGAGGCCTTGTCTTCTTTACGGCTTTCCCATCTTGCAACTGTCTGGCAGCAGCCATTTCTTGCTCAAGAACTCTGGCATCATCCATAGGAGGTGGCTGAGGATCAGAGAGATACCGTTTGGGTGTCCATTCTAGATGAGGATGTAAAGGCGGACGCGGAATTGAGCTCAAAGGTAATAGCATTGGTATTGATGTATTCGTGCTCGGCATTTGCAGCGCCATTAAGTCCTGTGCAATTTTTCGCGTCTCAAACGAATGAGAGCCTGGGCTAGTAGCACGATTAGTAGCTGAGGCTATGGATTGTATGATTGACTTTAATGAAACTTGCATGCGCGCTTATTTACATTTGTTTGTTACGCATGACGACGATTCCGTTATTGACTCCGCCCCTGCCATGAGACTATCATAGTGAAGTTGCGCACTGACCACAGGCACTGCAAAGCAGAGTTAGAAATGCCAGCAAAAAAATCTGGCAGTTGGCTTAAGGAGAGAGGATGTGTTGGCGTATTTTCCCCATCTCTCTTTCCTCCCAACCACCATCATCTCGGTGATCTTCGAGCTCAAATCTCAATTCTAACCTACAAACACCACAATCAATCAAATGGCTCGTACTAAGGTATGTAGATACTGTTCCACTCTATCATCTATAATTTTATGAGGGGAGGGGGACCTTGTTCATCGTCCCGAGTGAGGGTGTATGAGAAGGAGGTGTTGTCAAGTGCCGGGTGCTGTGGCGCAAGACCTGTGTTTGGTGATTTTCTTTCGCAAAGAAGGCACCACGGAGGTTTGAAACCACGCATTCTGTTCCATCCGCACCTTCCACCCTCCGGAAGTCCCTCTCATCCCCCGATGGAACTTCCAATGTCGTAACATATGTTTCTGACGACTTTCCTTTTTTGGTAACTTCAGCAAACCGCTCGTAAGTCGACAGGAGGCAAGGCTCCTCGCAAGCAACTCGCTACCAAGCAAACAGAAAGAGTATTGCGGTTAGTATTTACTATTATTTATACTGTGAGCTCTCATCAACGTTATCATCGTAGGCCACCGCCACCGGAGGTGTGAAGAAGCCTCATCGCTTCAGACCTGGCACAGTCGCCCTCCGTGAAATCAGGCGGTACCAAAGTCCACCGAGCTGCTCATCCGCAAGCTCCCATTCCAGAGGCTCGTGCGCGAGATCGCTCAGGACTTTAAGGTATGACCATCTTTCGCTTGCATGTAATACAAAAATGCTAACCCCTTGCAGACCGACCTTCGCTTCCAGTCGTCCGCTGTTTGCTTTGCAAGAGGCTAGCGAGGGTAAGTCGATGCATCTTTTGACTGTCACTATAGCTCATGCATGTTTGCTTGTACAGCTTATCTGGTATCTCTCTTTGAGGACACCAATCTGGCTGCCATTCACGCCAAGAGGGTCACCATGTAAGCTTCGCCCTCCAAATTACTAATAGTTCAGTTGCTCACACATTTTCGTAGTCAGCCCAAGGATCTCGCTCTCGCTCGCCGTCTCCGGGGCGAACGTTCTTAATCTACCAACCACTCGACTAAGTGTTATTTTTGATTCATACGCGTTTCGTAGAATTTATTTGAAGTGCTTGTATTCAAATGTCCACCACTCTTGCTTCGTTTAAATATGCTTGTATTAAGCTTAGGACCTACATGTACTATATGCCTCGTTCTTTGTTAACGTATGTCAGGACTCGAAACCTATGAAGTAGCTCTTGCTTAATACATGACCAGCGTAGAGAATCATTACTTTTTCTGAGAAAGTTAGTCCTATTGTTGCAGTGAAGTGAGCTCTACTCCAAGCCGATGGCTCTTGGACAGCGAAAATATCAACAATATATGAGGAATAAATGGGCCAAAAAGGTCACGGCCACAATATGAAACATTATGAAGGGAAACTCCCCAAAAACAAGAAATCCGTGTAACGTGGTTTGTTCATGCAAAAAAAATCAATCATATTCCGATTCTTCCTCCTCAGTAGTAGTATCCGTACTATCACGCCCTTCATTAGAGTTAGTTCGAGACTCCATAGACCTAGGACGAGAATTCGGACGAGAACGAGAACGGTTTTCAGCGTGCCGTGCCATCCGCTGCTGCTCGCTAGCTTCCTCCGGAGTAAGCGGGTAGCTCGGGATGCACTTGAGCTCGAACGTGCAAGGCAAGACGTCTCCACAAGCCTCCTTGATGAATTCATCATTACGGACAAGACCGCCCCACCTCGAAGTACTGCAGAGCCAGTCGAGGCGTCTCAGCTGCTCGCCCAGGTGGCCGCCAGGGACATTGCTGTCCGTTGAGCGGTTATATTGATACGCTTGCCAAATCTCCCGTCGGCGACGTGTTGAAACGCCTTCGTACTCCTTTTTCGCCACATCCCCATGAAAATATGCAGAAAGAGTTTCGATCACTTCGCCGCAAGTCACACCAATGTTTTGGCGTCTTGCTTTAACAGTGATCATCCACGGGAATGACCGTGAGATGACGGATCTGTGACAGGCGCGGGAACGTAGCAGGTGCCTCGCGCCCTTTGATCCACGAACGCTTTGGCCCGGTTGTGCGATAACAAGTACTCGTTGGGAAAATCATGTTCCAGCGGAGGTAGTCTTCATGGGAGTCTGTGGGTGGAGATAGGAGGGGATTGATACTGATCGTCGCAGACACCGCCCTTACGAGAAAAGGCTCGAGAACAGGCCCGTCTATAAAATGATGCCAAATCAGAAAACATTTATCTCAACCCGAATATGGGGCGCCTACAATGTGGCCCTTCGGCAAAATGGTCGATATGATCTGCACTGCTCGTCCACCGAAAGTTTGCGCGAGCAGTATCAGGCAGTTGTGGTGGCGCAGGGGGCGGTGCAGTTGGGTGCACCCATGGTGTGTGGCCCGCATACATGTTTGATGGTGGTACGCCAGGCAGGGCATCCCCCACGCTCCTGCAGGAGTAGGAAATCCCCCTGGCATAGGGTATCCTGCGGGCGTGAACGCCCCTAGTTGGGGACCCCAGCCAGGAGGGGGACCTGGTAGTGGTTGCTGGTACATGTATCCCGTCCCTGGAGGTAGCGGTTGCTGGGACGTGTATCCTGTCCCTGGCGCTGCCCAAGGTGTGCCCGGAGGGGGTTGGGTAGGCACATAAGGAGAAGGATTGCCATTGGGATACCCAGTATAATCAGCCGAGAATCCATTACCAGGTGTCGCTCCATACACGTTTGGGAGATTAGCAGGAGGGGGAAAGTAGGAGTTTTGAGGCATGGCGGGAGTGGAATGCGCGCTGGGTATGGGAGGTATGAATGGCGTGGTATTATACGGCGTTGGGGGGTAAAATGGGTACTGCCCTGCCGTGCGGGGCTGTTGAGCCCACGCAGGCGGGTTGTGGTTTGGAGGCGGTGGAGGAATGACTGGCGGCGAGAGACTTTCGGGAGAGGGAAGGGGAGGTATGAAAGGAGTATGAGCTGTCTCAGGCGATTCATAAAGCATTTTGGGCTGGTGTTCTAGATATAAATGTAATTGTTGGGTGTGTCACGCCGTCACTGCACCGACCGAAACCAATAAATACATCAATTCAGGTCCAAAACATGAAGGTATAGAAGTCGCCTCACAGGTAATCCAGAGAAACCTGAGTCACACTTATTAATACACCAGGTAACTCGGGACGTGTGGCACGGACCGACCCAACTTGAGGTCGTTGAAGAAGGATAGATTTGAAGAGATTGTGCCGATATCTACGGTCTGACTGCTCAAGAAGGCCTGAGAAGGGAGCATCACATCAATCATATCTCGAAATAATTGCCAGTACCTCTTTACCTGCGGATTAAGTTAGAGAACGTGCTCAATGTATGATGAATCTAAATGATAAAATCGACTGCAGTGGTTCGATTTCAGGAACTCAGTACTTTTCCTGCACTGATTCAATCCCACAGCCTTTCGAAGTATAGACAGCCAGTACAGCTTCTGTTCGAAAAATGCAAGCAAATTGGTAAAATGACCTTTGGGAAAAGAGGCAGTGGGGAGATGAGAAAGGATTTAGATAGGCCGAGTGCGACCCTTAGGAAGGTCAGTAATCAGTGGCTGTGCATACTTTCACATTGCAGTGATTGCACTTTGTCATATCTCCTTGTACATCATGTCACGATGCCATCATAACGCAACTCGAGCGCCTTCAGGTGTAGTCAAGCGCACAATGGAACTTTGCGCGCGCTCAACAGCTTCCCTGTGCTTTTCATGTGAGAAACTTCTATCAGATTACCTATTGTTCTGGTCGGACATCCCAGGCAGCTTCGAGAATTAAATCGCAATATAGTCACCACCGTGTACCGCAAGGGCCGGTATGTATAGCGCGAGGCAATGACAGCTGGTGACAGATCAGCACGACACGAGGTTCCTTGGTTTTCATTTCCATTAGTCAACCTAGGAATCATTTCTTGAATTGGATAGCAAACGGGGTTTGGGGCCCGAGCTACTGATTTGAACAGATGGTGTATGTGACAGGTTCCTATGACACACTTGCTTCCAGGAGAAACTGAAAGGTTCAAAGTGTATATTCACAACGCATATCCCAACTTCAAGTTGTGGACAAACCTGGAGTTCTTCAGTCTGATCTAGCTAGATGTTCAAGTAAGTTGTATAAGGGATAAATAAGACTGTCGTCCCATCCGATATCAAAGGTGATTCTACGAGGTTCCAGCGGCATCAAGATTAATCAAGTACTTTCAAAGATGCTGGCTAGCATCCAATCGCAACTTGAAGGACCTCCTTACGTCAGAATGAGGGTCTACAACCCTGTTGTACCTTTTGGGGCCTCCCTGCCGTTTCTGGGCTCCAAGGTCAATGCTGAGGACCCTAATACAGCTCGGGCTTGGCATGGGCAATGTTGGTGGCCGTCGGAGTGATTCCTAGTCCTTCGTGAACCAGTTTCTATTTCTAGTCACAGTTCCCATGCTGAAACGAGTGTAAGTCCGATCACGACGATGATCTCGGGGGTAAAACTCCAACATGATCATCAGATCAATAAGCTGATTTCGTTCAGAGTAGCTCCGACGAAAATCATCGGATCATACGTTCACGACTCAATGGTGTGTAGTGCGAGGGTAGGGCCTCCCTTAGATATGACAAGGGTTAGCATTGAGTATGCAACATATGATACATCATGAGGCACAGTGAGAAGCGTGATGGTTCGAGGCCATCATGAGGTGAGGTTTAGTACAAAGATGTTGGGAGCCTTGAAGCCGAGACGCTGAATTGAGTAGCTGTCCTTCTTTGACAGACCATCGAAGTAGTACTTGTCTCGAAGCCAATCTATCGAGAATGAATGAGATATTGCATGATAACAAAGCTATATAGATAACTCACCAACCCGCTTTACCGATTTGGTGCAGGGGTATTGTAATACATGTTCCAAGCTGCACCAGAGGCATTATTGTGCGTAGCAGCCCTCTTGACCTGTTCCTGCAATCTTGGAGGGAGAACGTTAAATTCTGCGTCGGTTACATAGTTCTCTGTGTACCTGAGTCGGTAAGGTTAGACTCGGGCACCAAGGTGGCTGGACGGGTACTCACTCTTTCCAAATCGTGCTGCAGACATCACCCATAGTAACGCCACGTTCATTGTGCACTACCGTACACCACGGGCTGGACTCGGTGATGATGATAAGATCTTGAACGCGGGGAAGCGTTGCAGGCTCGTCTTTGGCAGAAAATGGGATGTCACGATCACGGTCACTGGGATTGAAGCCACCAGTAGAACCTTGTGTTTATGAAACATCAGCTTCATCAGATATTTATTCCGAGGTGACATACCAGTGACGAGATTGAACATGAGGTGGAAGCCGTGGTTTACACCAGCCATGATAGGGTGTAGCTGCAGTTCGGTATTGAGCAGATAAAGATCAGTCTGGGAGAGGACGGGGCCGTCTATTTGGGCGCATCGATCTGTATGCAGCACGCAAAGCTGAACAATAGCACTTACAGCCTACCCCTGCAGACCACTTGCTCACGGTCGAATCACCCATAGATGCGAGAGTCGTGTGATATAGCGGTACTGATAGATATTTGATGGAGATCTACAGCAAGATGATGCAGAAAGAGATGCACACAGAAGCAATGGTCTATGATATGGAAAATACAGCAGCAGCAGCGCCTTAAATGGGGCTGCTTAACGGTTAAGTTGCAAGCTATGCTTGCGAATCTGCGATATTTATTTGAATAACACGAGGCTGTGGCTGTGCTCTTGGCTGTTGCCCCACTGATTAGATTAGATTAGTATCTGACTAAGTGTCGACATTGGGCTCTGTGATGGATGATTTCTTTGAACTTGAACGTTCGAACCCCCATAACTTGATTATACCAGATTGATATCTGCAACTTCTGAAATGGCTCCCAAGGGTGGAAATGCAAAGAAAGAAAGTGGTCGAGCCAAGAAGGCAGAGAACGAGGCGAAGAAGCAAGATGCTGCAGCTGCTGACAAGGTGCATCTATCAGCACAGCCTAAACCTTGTGTACGGGATCCATTAATCGGTATTGATAGGCAAAAAAGGAGGCTGAAAAGTGGGAGGATGGCGCCAAGGGAAACAAGGCTAAGGAGGAAAAGGAAGCCAAGCGTCTAGCCGAGCTCGCCCGCAAAGCCGAGAACGCGCGGCTGCTTGCAGAAGAGGAAGCTGCTCCCGCAAAAGCCAAGCCAGCACCCAAAAAGAAGAAAGATGTCAAACCAGCTGGTCCCGGAGCAATCGCAGCTGGAAGCAGCTCGAGTGCAGCAACACCAGTAGCAGAGACAAATCCCAAGGATGAACCGCCTAAGGAGATCGAAAGCTATGCCGCAACTGGCATCGATGATGCACTGGATCTGCTGGAGGTAGTGACCGCAAAGATGGACAAAGCAAATATGGGGCAACAAGCTGCAGGCATCGAAAGGCACCCAGAGGCAAGATTATTTACCTTCTTTCGAGGCTATACTGATCACTGACATAACTACCGCCTAATAGCGACGATTCAAGGTGAGAACTCATATGATGGTATATTTCTGATATGCGTTTTATAATTCCCCTAGGCTGCGTTTGAAGCCTATAAGGAACGTGAGCTGCCAAATCTAAAAGAGGAGGTATGACCGCATCCCCGGTGTGCGAAACACAAGGCTAACATTATTTTTCTCAACCGCAGCATCCCGGGCTGCGCCTGCAGCAATATCAAGTCAGTGTCACCGTCAGTGCAAATTCAAGATGTCTGATGTTTGAATTATACAGGATCTATTGCACAAGCAGTTTCAGAAGTCACCGGATAACCCGTGAGTCATCAGGGTTATACAGCCTTTTTAATGTGATGACTGATCCATCCGTATTCATGATCACAGCTTTAACCAGGTGACCATCGCTTACGACGCTACGAAGGACGAGAAACTGCAGTCCCTCAAGGAGAAACAGGATGCTGTGCAGAAACGATTGCGCGCGTAACGGTCGTTATCATGTGATACGACTAAAGTCGTCTTGGATAAGAATCCTTGGAGTCTGGGCATCAGAGATCGGGGTATGGATAGTAGAGCCTAGTGGCGCTGCCAGCTGGTGAAGTTCGATTTGATATCTCCAGTGGAGACTTCATAACAAACATCTGGACCTTTCCTATGATACGCTTTCACACAATCCATCAACAGTGTATTGTTCGTGCGATCGGGTGTGAAAACATCGAATCCGGATTCGGTTGACCGAATTTTCTTTGAGAAATGGCCAAGTAATAGGACAAAGGTCTTCACATCGATCGAGAGCACAGAGGACTGCCCACGACACTGCATTTCCGATATACCCTGTATACTGCAGATAATAACCTGTGTTCATGCTGCGACTGTTGCTGCGCTGGGTGTTTCTGTTTCTCCTTCCGGATAATCGATGTACAGAGGCAGTTATGCGATTATGTAACCCCAAATGTTTTTTTTCGAGTATAAGTTCAAAGTTAGACGTCGTTCTAGACAAACTACTTCCCACCTCAGCGCTTCCACGACATGCCAGATATTTCAATCCTGACCCAGCGCGCAAACACTTTTGCCTCGCCCAAGTCTATTCAACCTACAAACTCGCTTGTGATAACACAAGTTCCTCGAACATTTTTTCAACCTTCGATAATCAATGCTTTGCGCGACCACTTTGCTACATACGGCGAGATTAACCAATGGGTGCCGATAGCATCATTTTCTCGTATAATCCTCGTATATTACGCAGAGGAAGCTGCAGAGATAGCGAAGAACGCTTGTGATCCTCTTATTTTGACTCTCCCACACAGGTACATGATCTGATTGAAATTACTCATTGTATTTCTCAAATTTTTTGCACAGAATACCCACGATTTTGAGAGTATATCGTTCTGAACCCAATCCCATCTTTTCACCGTCATCACCAACAGCAGACGAAAATTTGCTACGTCCTCCACCGATCGAAAAGAACTTCCTTATCTCACCACCTGGATCCCCACCCATCGGCTGGGAACAAATTCGTGAAGAACCACCAAATGCTGCACCTCTTGCAGATGATCTTATAGCTGCACTTCGCAAGTTGAAATTGCAGGAGAGGCGGTCTAGTCGGGAAGTGCTACTGGAACCCGAAGACGGCGTAGGAGTGGGGTGGTATATGTCGAGGACTGCGATATGAATGACGACGATGCGGGGGAAGTTGATTGGGAGTACGGCTGTCCATCCCCGGCCAGACTACGATGGAAACCTGTAGCAACCGCCATGCCACCAGTGCAAATGCGATGAAACTTGTAAGTTCAATGTTTCATCCCTTTTTCTGGATGATAAACATCAGACCTGTTCCGAGACCTACATGCGGACAACTTGATATTGCCTTTTTTATCTGATACTTCTCGCCTCAAGTAATGATTTAAACCTGGTGCTAATTATTTTTTCCCATAGTGTCACACTGAAAATTGTTGTACCATATCTATCCTGCTGGCACACTGTATATCACCATGTGAGTGTCTTTCCTTATACCCTTTTCTTGATGAGATACTTCAGACCTGTTCTGATCCTTGTGGAGATAACTTCTATTGCCAAATAATTTTCTGATCCATGTTTATCGCGCTGCTTTGAACTTGATGCTGACCTGTCGCTTCTAGGTTGTCGGCATCCTTTATGAGGTCTTTTTCCGGGTATCTTAGCACCATTTCCTAATCATTTGTAACGGACTTGTATAACAGTTATATCCACATGCCTGGACTTTACTGCAGCCACGAACGTACGATTACGACTGTACTTATTTCGATCGACCTTGAATAAGAGGCTTTCTGTTGTCAGCTGTTCCTTATTGCTAATGCTCTTGAACTTTTGCGTCGAGGGCGGGAGAATATCACATCCCCGAGCTTTGGATGAGCATCTCACTTGACTAACGGCATTACATGTACTCGTGACCGAAAGGCTCATGAAACGAAGAATGAGACTGATAAACGAACTAGAATATTAGGCGTTACGTTATCGTGAAATATACTATGTACTTCACACCTCAAACGCCGCTTTATGATGACTCTAATTAAATATGCGCAGTTCACAGCTGCAGCGGCCTTGTGGCCCGATGTGTCGACTGGTCAATTGTCGCGACTTGGTACGGATTACCAAATAAGGAAGTTTGGAAATGGACTTGCTTATTGTTCTTGGCCACGGCATTGTTCTCTTGGGATAACGGTCGAGCAGCAACCCACCGACCTTATTCTTCTAAATTAACAAAAGGCCATGCCCGCCATGTTTTTGTGACAGAGTTTCGCGCTTTCTTTCTTTACTTCTTGCTTTCATCTCGCTGCGCGTTCCTTAGTTCGACATGTTGTCGAGCATATTTGCTGCTACTTTTGCCTTTGGCGCGTCTGTTGGTGAGTGCGATACTGCTTGATATCGACATGTCTGACGCTAGCCAATGGCTCAGTCGCGCAATCTTCTTCTGTTGTATGCGTTGCGGGTCAATGCCTGCAAGGTTATTCTAACACAACTCGTGAGTCCAAGACACTAGAACATGCATCGTCGTACTCATGGCTATGACAAGTTGGAGCAACTCTCTCAGCATCTGGAATATCGACCGAAGTGCTTCTTCTTCCAGGACAATATACGTCCACGACAAACCCAGAGCTTCTTCATGAGCTGTTAACGTCTTCTTCTGCTAAACTTTCTCCGTCTACTGGCTTCGGAAACTCGAGCACTGGATCTTCGGTTGCTCTTCCACTAAACATTGCGCTTCAACCAGGCATGACGATTTACCCGCAAGCTTTCTATTCAGGACAAGGTTCATCTTCAAACCTCCCCACGTCCCCCGTCGGAATGCGACTATCCATTCACTGCTTCTTCATTTGCCCTCTCAGGGAACGTATGGGCAGCCGTATCAGCCGGAAGCAACAGCCGTGTCGTTCTGTGGAACTCTGTTCCTGATGTCAGTCAGCTGCCTGCAAGCGCCTCAGGTTCCCTATCGTTGCTCAACCTGCAATCATCATCCTGTTCGCCGGCTTGTTCCGGAATGGCATCTGCTCCTCTTCTGGGACGTGGTCAATGTCAAAGTGGATTCACTGGTTCATCTTGCGAGTCGTGCTCGTCTGGTTTCTTCGGACCGGAGTGCAAGGCCTGCCCGTCAGGGTGTACTTCATGTGATGACGGAATCTCGGCACAGGGCGTTGCTTGGTGCCAGTAGTGTCAAACCTGCCATCGAGCTGTAACTGCATCAATGGCGAATGTGGTTCTAATGGACAGTGTACCTGTCTTGCCGGCTGGACCTCAGCGTCAAACGGAACTCAATGTGCAGCATGTGCGGCCGGTTTCTTTTTGGATACGAACGGGAACTGTGAAAGTGAGTCATGATACCATTTCCTACCTCCCCAATCTCATTTTTGGTTTAAGTTTGTCAATTGGGCTGTCAACAGTGTGCCGATGGCACCGGGGACTGCATTACTTGCGCATCGGGTTTCACTCAGGACGGGAACGACCGTACAAAGTGCGATGCCATTCCGCAAACTACGTCAAATGGCACGGCTTGTCCCGATGGAAGCTACGGCGCTGGGTCTGCTTGCGCGGTTTGTTCGCCGCTTTGCACGACTTGTACTGGGCCGAATTCGAACAATTGCGTCATTTGCGGATCTGGCACTTACAAATTTAATGGGTCATGCGTGACGACCAGCACTGGAGGTGTTTGTTCAGGCTCCAATATGATTGCCAACAATAACAAGCATGAATGCGACAGTAAGTGTATCCCGCTTTACTTGTTTAACATGTACTCAATATGCGACCCTCAGCCTGTGGACCGAAGTGCACGACCTGCCAAATATCCAATTTCAATGTGGCATCTACCGCCAATCAAGCTCAGTGTACTGGTTGCCTTCCTGGTTTTGTCTTGTCACAAGGGCAGTGTGTGACGAGTTGTCCGTCTGGTACTTTCCTTTCCCCTCAAGATAATTTGACATGCACAGGTATGGGCTGTCTCATCTTAATTCATGATTAAATTAGACTAATGCCATCATTTTATCCAGCTTGTTCTTCATCCTGTACTAGTTGTGCGGGAAGTGCTACCACTTGCTTAACATGCGCGAACAACTTGCTGGCTTCAAACGGGCAATGCGTCAATTCTTGTCCCTCCAATACGTTAGTTCTTCCGGAGCCTGCATTTCTTGTCACCCAGACTGTGCAACATGTTCAGGCGCATCCTTTAACCAGTGTACAAGTTGTAACAAAGCACTCCCGGTCCTTACAAGTGGTCGTTGTCTCGCTACTTGCAGCCAGAACCAGTATTTCGACACGACGTCCTCAACATGCCAGTCTTGCGATTCCAGTTGTGCTAGCTGTTCGGGCGCCGGTCCAAATAGCTGCCTCGCTTGCTCAAGTTCTAGTCAAGTCTTGCGTGGGGGGTACTTGCACTTCAGCTAACTGCACGAGCGGTACAAGTGTTGTCCCAAGTCTTGGGGCATGCCTTTCAGAACTTGTACTAGTCTCACCTTCTGGTACGAGCTCAGGCGCGGTTCCTTCTGGACTTTCGACTCCTGCCACAATCACAACAACCCAACGATTACAGTGGTGGGAGATTTTGCTCATGGCACTTGGATGTGCTTTTATTTTTGTGGCCTTTTTGTACTGCTGGCGCCGCCGAGCTCGCAAGCAGCGAGCAAAGGCCACAGCGGCATTTGCTTCTGCTAAGGCACTCCACAAGCAAAACTGGAGATGGCGACTTGCCCGCTTTGGGGAGAGGCTTTTTGGGCACAATCGTAGCCCACGGCCTGAGTCAGAGGAAATCGCTTTATGGAAACTGCGCCATGCGGAGGAGGCACGGCACCATAACGAAATGGAGAAGCTCATGATTGCACAAGGGTATTCTCGCTCAGGATCGAGCCGGTCTCCTTCGCCCCTTCCTTCGCTTCATCCTTATGAGCGTCGCGGATCACACGATTACTCCGATGCTAATAGGCTGTCGGCGAATTCCATGTATTCTCAGTTGACGGGGGAGGTTCGTTCCGCACCTGAACCTCGGCAGCCTGTCAAGTCGGATCCCTTGAGTTCTCGGTTTTCGACAACGACGCTTGGATCTTCGGCACCGAAGAAACCAAACGTGTTAAAACGTCAGCCAACACCTAAAGCGCCATCTAATGCTGAGCAGTACGCTGCGTCCGTAAGGCAGTCACCGGCATTTGACTCAACGGATTGGATAACACCCACAAATACGGGCGGATCTCGCAACCCTTTCCGTAAATAAGCTATGTTTTCTCATAATTCTGCATGGACGTCGAGGATTAGACTGGATCTTTACCCACCACAATCTTTATAACCACGCGCATTGTACACTTTTTTTCGTCAATATACTGTAGCTTACGACTTTGATTTCGGTCGATCCTAGATAACACAACTCGTATGGAGTGTAATGTAACACTTTCAGGTTTAGCTGTCTGCAAATTGCACGATGCAGTGAGTTGGTTGCGAACACTGGTTTTGAGGTTTACATAAAGTTTATTCCCCTTTGCGTTCGTCCTTGAACGGAGGTTTCCCATTGTGCCTGTCTGTCCTGTGTTGCATCGAATGACCGCGCGAAACTCCGCAACCAAACCAAACACAGCATTGCGGGAGTTAACTATATCCCATCACGTTGAATTGCCAAGTGCCCATCTCCGTCCCAAACTTCCAATGTGGTAAGGACCACGGAGACGTTTGACGCCACGTGTTACGCGCACGCCGCACGGCTTTCAAAGGCCAAATTTATTGATATATGTCATTAATTAACGCTGAACTTTAACGCTCAGGATTGCACATGACAGCAGCCATGACTTATAAGCGGTCCGACAACAAAGTGGAGATTCCGCTTCCCCACATCTCTTCTGCGCTTGCTTCTTTTGTCACTGGCGCCTCATGGATGGAATGCCCGAATGCTCCTGGGATGCTGGTTCTACTTCGTTTGCCTCCTTTGGCGATATCCCTGGTAATTTGTGCAGTCCTACAGATGATTGGCCACGTCCTTTCCGAAAATTGAACCATGACGCTGCCTGGGATCACCTGGCAGCGGCCTCCAACCTCCACAGCGTCAAATTTGACCCGACTGGACGGTGGCGTGCAGATGCCCTCAACTTCCAACCTTGTCCTGAGGCCTCCTCCCAAGACCGTTATGCAGTTCAGCAGATACATATTCGGGGACGCATTTGGACTCTGTCTGCGGTTTTCGATGGTAGGCGCAGTTTTGAGAATGTGCTTGATCATTGTGTCACTACCGGGAATTTTTCACAGGTCACCTGGGCAGCCATACCGTTGAGCATGTGGCTCATCACATGCCTATCATTGTGCGGGAACATTTGGAGTTGATCACTCAGAAACATGGTGACCGTGTTGTACCACCACCTCTAATCGCGGATATGTTTGCGATGGCCATTCGTGCTTTCGATGACGCCATCGCCAATGACGTCCTGGAACTTTTCCCGGGCGGTTTGTCATCTCTATCTCGCTTGTCGGATTTACAAATCCAGGAAGTTCTCGATGATCAACTTTCGGGAGGGCAAAATTACACCAAGGCGAGGCTGTGCTTGTATGGTACTACTGCGCTCGTAGCTCTTGTTGACCCTGATCACCAAAATCTATGGCTTGCCAACCTGGGTGACTGCCAAGGACGTACGTAGAGCGTGACGATGTTGTCCATCGTGACGGCTAATTATTGGATTTAAGTGATGGTCTCAGAGACCAATCAGAAGGCGTGGAATGTGGAGGTTTTAACACGATTTCATAATGGGGAAAATCCGCTCGAGGTCCAGCGCGTCATGAATGAGCACCCTGGTGAGCCGGAGTGTATTTTGGATGGTCGTGTGCTTGGAGCTATTGCACCCTTTCGATGCATGTTACATTCATATTTTCATATTTTGTTATTCGCTGACGTACTCGATTGAACAGGTCTGGGAGACACCCCCTTCAAACAACCACCCGAGTTCACACGACGTATTCTCTACAATTTATACCCTGGTCAGCACGATACATCTCCTTGGGAAGAATTCTTAATGAGGAACCACACGCCTCCATATATTTCGTCCACGCCGGAAGTCACGCATTATCCCCTTGATCCATCCCCCCGAGCTCCTCGCAAATATCTTATTCTCTGCTCAGATGGGTTCACGGACATATGTGGCACAAATCAACGTGCGATCGTTGATCAGTGGGCCCGTGAAGCCGCATGTAGTAGCTCAAGAGAACTAGATGAAAAAAGTTTGGCCCTCCGGCTGCTTTGGCAAGCGCTTGGTAATGATCCGACGAGCGTATCTCGTGTTCTGACTTTGAACATGGACTCACCTTGGTTAGATGATGTGTCTATTGTTGTACAGTGTTTATAGTGTATTATGGCGATACTCTAAAGAGCCTACTTATTCTACGTTAACATGCTTGCTAACCCACATATGGAATGTGTAGTGATTGAGTATTTTATCTGCAATTTGTTTGGTTTTGGACTTGAGTTGACAAATCAAGACAAACAACGCTTGCTTCACTGATCACCGGGCTGCCGTACAGGACGCTGAGACCATATGCTTGCCTCTTCATAAATCATTGTATTGCCTTCGGGAGTCTGATGGTGAAGCCACTTCAATCGTCTGCGTCTACTGATTCCTCCGATCTCTTTGGTCCTGACGATCCAGAGTTTCTTGAGGCTCTTAGGAACGCGGTGCTACCTGGAGATCAAATCACAGCTCCCCCACCTGACACTGAGTCCCTCAGGCTGAGTCGCAAGCGTCCTCATGATGAAAGTGATGAGCAGCAAGTTGGGAAGACATCACACGGGACCTTGACCCATGGACTCGGCGACACCGAAGATGATCCCGAGATCTATGGTTCATCTCGCTTTGGACACTTCGGAGAATACATGCATCGCAAGCGCGCCAAACTCCAGATACAGAATGCAGCCCTTGATGCAAGCCAAGACGTCGGATCCAGAAAAAAAATCTTCAGCGGTCTTTCAATATATGTGGGTATCTCCACCGTGACTGTCATAGGAAAGCAGGGGCCGTAACGTCATTCGCAGATTAACGGGTGGACGAACCCTTCAATCCAAGACCTACGTCAATTGATAGTGATGCATGGGGGTGTGTTTCAGCCTTACCTGGATAGGAAATCATCAGTGTCTGCACCTTCTTCATCACTCCAGTCATTTTACGGAGATTCATCGTTCCCTATACAGGACTCATATCGTCACTTGCTCACTGACGGCTGCGAAGATCAAAGATTGGAAGCATATGAAAATTGTGAGGCCTGATTGGCTGGTGGATAGTGCCGCTGCAGGAACTTTGATTCCATGGAGGAATTACATTTTCAAACCTGGGGCCAGGGTCGATCAATCTCAAGGAGCGCATACGCCTCAAAGTCATCTGTCTACGGACTCACGTACAGCAGCAAGCTCTGGTACGCGTCAGCGTGAACAGCTATCAACTGACGAGGTCCCCGCAACACTTGATTATGGCACGGCAGGTACTGCCGGCCCTGAGGCTGATGGCCACGCAACTTCGGCATCTTATTCACCTCGATCACTCTATGTTACAGATCCTGGCACGTACAAAGATGCTGCACGCGTTCCTGGATACGCCGCTCATACGTCGAACCCGCTGGCAGAGCGTGTGATGGCTAATCCTGAATGGAGAGCCGCACATACCTCTGTAGCACCAGATTTCATAGAAGGTTTTTACAAACACTCACGACTGCACTACCTATCCACATGGAAGGCTGAACTGAAAAATTTGGTTCAACAAGCCCAAGAAGAAGTTGAAAATGGGTCGATGCATGAGTCTATGGACGACCAGGACATAGCTAAGAGTGGTGATGCCAACACGAGTGGGGTACAACTCGCGACGAAGTCTCCAGCAAAAAGGAAAGGAAAAGAAAAAGCCCCAGACTTGAAGCGGGTTATCATGCACTGCGACTTTGATTGCTTTTTCGTTTCCGTCGGCCTTCTAAGTCACCCTGAGTTACGAGGCAAACCGGTTGTCGTTTGTCACTCGCAAGGGAGCACAGGGGGTGCATCGAGTACAAGTGAAATAGCAAGCTCAAGCTACGAAGCCAGGTCATTTGGGATCAAGAACGGAATGAGGTATGCTACACACATTTCGTGTATTGACCTACGAGTGACGGCCATCTTCAGCCTTCAGCAAGGACGTAGATTGTGCCCTGATCTTATGACTATGCCCTACGAATTCGAGAAGTATGTATTTGTCTTTTTATTCACTATACCCTACCCAACATGAGATCAGATATAAACAGCTGTCGTTGCGTTTCTACACCATTTTAATGCGTCATGCGGATGATATCCAGGCCGTCTCTGTCGATGAAGCTTTGATTGAGGTCACCACAAGTGTTTCCCGATGTGCTATTCGGCCGTCTTCCCTAGCATTTGTGGACGATCCCGCAAGGTCCCTTGCAGAACAGATACGGTCAGAGGTCAGAGAAGGAACAGGCTGCGAAGGTTTTTCATATCAATGTGTCCGACGTCACTTACTGACACAAGCCACAGTTAGCATTGGCGTCGCGGAGAACATACAACTTGCTCGCATTGCCACGCGCAAAGCAAAGCCTGCGGGATCATTTCACTTAAAATTAGAAGATGTGCAACAGGTTCTCGCGCCATTAGATATCGACGACCTCCACGGATTCGGACATTCTACGCGCCAAAAAGCGAACGAGAAGCTCGGAGCCACAAATCTCGGCGAACTTGCTAAGAAAAGCAAAGCCGCACTGTGCGATGCGCTTGGAAAGGCTACCGGCGAAACTCTGTACAATGCGATCCGTGGCATCGATGAACGAAAACTCGAGTCTGACAAACCGAGGAAGTCTGTCTCATGTGATATCAATGTGAGTTGCTGATAAGTAATTAGGTTTGTATAGTTGTTGATCTCTGATTTTTCCTAGTATGGAATACGTTTTGAGAACGGCGACCAAGCTAAGGCATTCATCCACCAGATGGCAGAGGAAGTTTCCCGGAGATTGAACGCTATTAACATGTGTGGACGTTCTTTGACTCTGAAGATTATGAAACGCGATCCAAGTGCACCTGTTGAGCCACCCAAGGTACTGAGAATTGCTGGCCGTATCTAAATCAGGTACTGATGAATGTTCACCGTTTAGTTCATGGGGCATGGCATCTGTGAGACATTTAGCAAGCAAACTCTATTAAGCAGCGCAAATGGTAGAGCTACAAGCGATCCAAAGGATATCGGTGAAAACGCATGGGCGCTATTGAATTCTTGGGGATTTGATCCGAGAGAGCTGCGCGGAATAGGCATTCAGATACAGAAGCTAGATACGTCGTTGGCATCTGACACCACCGACCCTGGGCAAGTGAAGCTGCCTTTCCAAGCCGGAAGCTCCAAAACGACTGCACAAGAGAACACTGGACAAGATATCCTTCCAGTACCTATGATTATCACCGAACCCCCTTCGCAAGATGATCCACTCCAGAATGAGAATGAGGCCAGTCCTTCACGTCCATTGCCTACATTGGACCTTCCCTCTTTCTCCCAGGTCGACAAGGACGTCTTCGATGCGTTGCCAGACGATGTCAGGAAGGAACTAGAAGTTGAATATCAGCGCAGATCACGCTCGCCAATGCCGGCGGAACAACCACAACCCTCCCATGACGTTCGACAGAAAATCGTGGTCAAAGGCGTCAACGTGAAAAGAATTACCCAACAACTTGCACCGAAGAACAGAACAAGCGTATCCCCCCGTAAAAACACTCTCTTTGCAAAACGTGAAGTCCCGTCATACATGCGTGTATCTGATGCAGAGCTTCGCAAACTTGGCCTCGACCCAGATGTGTTTGCTGCCTTGCCTTTGGATTTGCAGCGCGAACAGGTGATCATGGCTCGACATGCGAGAAGTGGAAATCTACTTCAAGAACGCAAGATAATCAAGGCTTCTAGTCGCGCACCATCTGCGCCTTATCGCAAGAAACCCCCTCCTCAGGCTAAGCACCCGGAGCCTCCTATTTTGAAGCAGCAGGGAAAGCAACCAGGAGAGAAATTATACTTCTCGGAAACCGGAGATGTGCAGACTGTCATCGAAACATGGGTTAAGGGATTCACCGAATACCCTCCGAAGCAAAAAGATGTCGACTACTTCAGCAAATTTTTGGTGCGGAACGTGGAATCGGCCGATACAGGCATGGAGAAAACTATCGCTGTAATGAAGTGGTGGCTTATCCTCTTAAGGAGGAATTGGGGGTTGCATGAACGCGCTGGTGGTGCGGAGGAGAATCATGACGGAAGCTCGACTGCGGAGAGCATCGGGAGAGCTTGGTGGAAAGCATTCTGGGAAGTGAAGGCCAAAGTTGACACTGTTGCCAGAAGACGTTTTGGTGGTTCATTATCTCTCAAATGATGGTTTGATGTAATATGGAGTATATAAAAGCCATTAACTGGATGATTGAACATAACCCAATGGTATCAACTGGGGACTTTGTCATCTACAAGCCAACAGACCAGGTGCTTGGCCACATCAGGAAATCAGCCCTAACTTGATATGACCAGATATAATTAGTAAAATCAGATCAAAAATACACTAAATTATATAAAATTATATACAAAGATACAGCTTGATACAGGCACAACAAATAGCTATTGAATGAACAATGATTGAAAGAAAACTGACATCCTGATGTAGATATGTCTGTTGAATCATCATCATCATCATAGTTGTCATCATGTGTGTTACATTTCCTTTTCTACTTCATCACATGCATTCATGCATATAATACATTTCGTTATATTTCCACATACCTCAGTTGTTGTCTCCCAACACTGAGGTATGTTCTTTAGCTTCTTGTCATCTCACCATCTTTTACAATGTTCTCTTTAGCATGTTCTGTGTGTTAGGTATTTATAACATTAGTTGTTGTCTCCCAACACTGAGCATGTTCTGTGTGTTAGCTTCTAACAGGTTATGAGCCCACCAGTCCCTGTAGCTATAATGCATTAAGTCTGCTGACTATAAGACATGAGGGATGCATTAAATATACTTGTTAGCATGCTTTTTTGATGCATCAGACCATGCTAACTGGCAGACCTCTGCTAGTAAGCCTAGTATAGCATATGTACTAATATACTATATGTAGAAAGCTGAGTTCTAGAAGCTGGTATTCTCTTGGCCACTTAATTCTGCATTCGATGGAAGCCAGTATATTCACGAATGACATCATACAAAGGTACACTAGATCAGGTAAGCAGGCACAGTGCAGACTAGGGGATGTCAGGTATAGTGAGGTCCAGTAATGAAAGCTCGGGTGATACATTGATGGATGTAAGAGTAGTAAGTTTGTCAAGAGCTTGCACTGAGAGATAAGGTGCCCACAGCATACCAAAGTGCTCTCCCAGCCTGTGATGGAGATTTGCCTGCCAGCCAGCATATGCATGCAAACCTTCAGTTTCCACAGCACACTCTCTAACATGCTGATTTCCCTGTCCATCCCACCACACTGCCTGCCAGGTAAAAAAACTGAAGCACTCTGCATCTCTTCCCTCAGCAACTCTACCTCTTCTGTCCACCACAGCGCTCTTGCACAACTCTTGCACCACTCAATGCATACACCTTGCAGCATATCAGTGAAAATAGGACAGAATGAAAAAAAAAATACTGGCCATCAGTATCCCCTTCATTACCGTGATTGACGCCCTCCACCATCCAGATCCATGAAGCTTGACATCTCCCTTCACCAGTAGTGAAAGGATCTACAAGGGGCTTAATATCATCGTCTGCCAGTTCCTGTAACCTACCCTGCCAATCCTTGTTCTTCAGAACTGTAACTAGAGCCTTGAGTGCCACCCATGCTGATCTGTATTGCTTTATACATGCAGTACATCTTCCATGGATGTGAGTGAGAGCATTCTGTGCTTGTGTGTTTGAACCTTGCCCGTGGATCCATTTTCTCTTGAACATAAGTAGAAAGCAATGTATCCATAAGCACTGGTGAATTTCTTTGAGGGCATCATAGGCCTGAGCATAGCATAATTCCCACATGTCATTTTGCAGGTGTTAGTGACTAGACTTAGGCGCTTTCTTACTTGGATAATCTTGTGAGGCCTGGAGTACAGGTACTGGTTGCAAGTCACAGTCCAACCACTTGGGATAATGTCATATCCCAGATTCCAGACCTATCCTATAGTTGGATATATGGACTAATCCTTAGATTAGATTCCTAGACTTCATTCATAACCATATCCAGTCTCATCCACTATTGTGCTTGTCCAACTACTGCTCATCCGTCCGATCCGATATGCCTATCTGCTCCAGATCCAATACGATAAGCTTTCTTATTCATTACCTGTCTATATAATGTTAACACAGCCTATTCCTTTATTCGGTATTCTCTACCTTTTGGATAACCGGTTCTATACTTACCTGATATCTTTGCTACTTGTCTATTACTAGTACTCGGTTGTTTACCTATCCGTTATGCTTACTGATCTGTTATCCTTTGACTGCACTAATGTACGTAGCCTCAGACACTGCCTCTGATTATTCCATTAGCTACCTGGTATATAAACTCTTGTAAATCTCCATAGATCCTCAGTTTGAATATTACATTGTCTTGCAGCATTATCATCCTCACACCTTAGTGTTTTTAGGATCCCTTCTCTATCCTTCGGGCCTAGGGATTGATTCCCTAGGCCAGAGCTCCGCTCTTCCGCGTTTCCGGACTTCATCCATTTCCGGATTCTATCTTAAGCCTAAAGGATTGTATCCTTAGGTTAAAGTCTTGCCTTTCTGATACTTGCACTCTTTCCGATCCTTATCCAACTCTGTCTCTACCTAAGGGTAGTCTATAGCTGTCTGCGTCCACTCCGGAACCCCTATCTGGAACTCCGGACCACTATTCCTGCCTTGGACTGTGTCCATTGCAGTATATCCACCCTATGTCTTCACTAAGGATTGATATGCGTGTTTATCCCACTTTCTATCAAGTGGATGGAACTCCATCTGAATTTCCGATACTTGTCTGGAAGTTTCCCACACTCATCCGGACAGTTCCTGCGCTCATCCAGAAGTCCTTTGGATGCTCCACCAGAGTTGTCTGCCTCTGGAGTCCTCTGGACTTTGTTAGGACCTTATTGGACTTTATCCAAAATTAAGGGCACCGTACTCAGGTGAGGGGCACAGCGTACAAGCTGAGGCCAAAGCCCTTCTGAGTCAGTCATACTCACCCCTCCAAGAGATTGTATGCACCCGTGTGTGCACAGTCTTTAACAGATAAGCAGGTTGATGAGTTAAAGCATGGGTGCTGTCTTGCAGCTGGCAATAACTATAGCCTGAGTTGTAAGGGGTAACAACAAAGGCTTCTGAAGATCTAAGATGTGATGACCAAGGGTCAAAGTCAGTGATCACAAGTATAAGCTGATTAGGCTCAAGAGGTTATGGACTAGATAACCGGGAAGAACCAAGTAGATTCAAGTTAAAGAATACAACTGTAGTATGTAAGGTTTATATAGGTGAGGAAAATGAGCACAGATCAGGCTGTAAGTGGTAGTACAAGAGATAGGTAAGTAAGAGGAGACTGGGTCAGAGACTGGTAGTAAGGTAAGGGCAAAGGGGAGACTGAGTCACAGACTGAAGCTATGGTAAGAGTAACAGGGGACTGAGTCACAGACTGAGGGTGCAGTAAGAGTAAGGGGTGACGATGTCATGGACCAATAGCAAGGTATGGGGTTCAGGATAAAATAGGATGAGTACCAGTAAGGTGGAAAGGGCATAGGGGAGCGAGCCAGAGATCTGGCAAGCAGATATGGTACAAGTGAGCAGGAAATCAATCAAAGGGATTATAACCAGAAAAGGTGAGGTGAAAGTATGACCAGCCAAAAGAGATATTGCATGTGTATGTGTGTGTAGTCCTCAGGATAGAGGTAGAAGGAGCTTCATGCCTGAATATTATGTGCTGCCTGATTGATAAGATCTTGAACCACAGGTACAGTGGCTCAAAAAACTGTCTGCATGTTTTGACATTTTTCACTATCTATAATATTGTGTGAGAATGAACAAATGCCTCAAGGACATGCTTATACCACATTGTAGTATGGCTTCAGGGCTTTCATTTGAGCCCTATACCATGGAAATAAGTGGAGATATGGTGGAGATATAAGGCTCACAAAATGGTGACTCATGCGGACAGTTTTTTGACTCAAGTATTTTACAGTAATAACCAGATATTCTAGTATTTTGTATGACCTTCCTTGGCTTTAATTACTGCCTCTATCCTTCTAGGCATACTCTCAATTAATTTCTGGAAATCCTCAGCTGTGATCCCCCCCCCACATTCCACTGCTACTCTCTCCCAAAGCTTCCATACTCCTTTAGGGGGGTTTTCATAGGCTTGAAGCTTTTCTTGAGTGTTCCCCAGAGATATCTAATGGCATTGACATCAGGAGACTGTGCTGGCCAGTCAAGAACATTGATGTTATGTTCTTCAAACCATTCCCTAGCTCTTCTGGATGTGTGCTTGGGATCATTATCCTGTTGAAAAATGATATCTTCTTCATCAATCCTTGATTCTGCCAAGCTAGGCAGCAAGTGGTCATTTAAAATGTCCACATACTGCTCAGCATTCATCTTCCCCTCAACCTCAGCAAGCATTCCCACACCATTCCATCCCATACAGCCCCATACCATTAAAGAACCTCCTCCAAACTTGACAGTCCTATTAACCTGTCTGTCTGTTAGGCCATCTCTCTTCTTTTTCCATACATATACCTTCTCATCTGACCCAATCCTATTGATTTTGGTCTCATCTGACCATATAACACACTTCCAGTCCTCTACAGTCCAGTGTTGATGAGCTAAGGCAAAGGCTAGTCTTCTCTACCTATGTTTGATGGAGAGAAGAGGCTTTTCTTTCTTGTTACTGCCTTGAGATGAGCTGCCTTGAGAAAATTCCTCACAGTTTGTGAAGAGACAGGGGTAGTGATGGTGGAATTGATATAATGGGTGGCTTGGACAGCATTATCAGCCTTTCCTGTAGTGATATGTTGGATAATAGCGGTAAGCTTGGATGGACATTCTCCACAAGAGTTTTCCTTGTCTGGGTGGCTTTCTTTGATGAACTTGGCCACAGTGGACTTGCATACTATGGTTATAGAGGAAATTTGGCAAGCAGAGAGGCCAGCATAAGACAGAGAGAGAATATTATCTCTTTGAGCAGAGGAGATGGCTTTCATGGTGATTATGACTATGATACATGAGATATTCTGGTTTATATAGTTAGATATAGTCACAAAATAACATAATGACACTAATTCATAATTTATATAATAGTGGCATGATTTTTGTGGTGTCATAAATAATGATTTATCTAGTTTTAATATACACTAAAAAATGGTCCACATGAGTCATCATTTTATAAGCGTTATAACTCCACCATATCTCCGCCAATTCCTACATTGTAGGGCTCAAATGAAAGCCCTGAAGCCATACTACAATGTGGTATAAGCATGTCCTTGAGGCATTTGTTCATTCTCACACAATATTATAGATAGTGAAAATGTCAAAACATGCAGACTGTTTTTTGAGCTACTGTATCTGTATTATTTCATGAGCTCTCTCAGCTGTACACCAATTATGTATGAAGAAACTGACATCTTGAGAAGGCAGCACAATTGGCAATTGCAGAAGTGGAGGATGTAGTTGTTATGTGGGATGTTGTAAGGCATTTGTATCAATTGAAAGACGTCCATTGTCACAATGAAATCTCTATGATATGTTTAGTGAAATGCTGTCACAGAAAGGACAAGGAGCTACAAATATGTCTCTCTGTCAGATGATTCAAGCAGTAAAGTTCATTGTATTACTGCACCTCTACACTTTGGACTTAGACACAATCATAGATAGGACTCTATGTGCTTGGAGGAACATATCCCACTACTGCAAACAAACTAAGCAAAGCATCAGACCACAATACACTTTCAAAGCACAAAAGAGAATCACCATGAGATAAGGGGATGACTACTCATATCACATTTCTATGACACTCCAAAGTGTAATTTAATAGATTGTATGATACGCAAAATGAAGTGCATAATACACAACATTTAGGTACTTCACAAGATCATCAGCTGTACAAGTGATGAGTTTTCACTCATAATCAAAAGCACTGTGAGCTTTTGCAATATATAGCACAATCTTCCAGCAGCCTAGATTGATTTCTTGTATGTCGAGTTTCTCAAAGTGTTTGACAGTATCCTTGTAAGGCTGAGTATTTCATCCATCCAGTCAAAATCTACCCTTTTATCTTCTTTTAATTTTCTTGTCCATCATATAGGCTTAATGTTTGTCTAGTGCTTTTATATCATTGTCCATCAAGATTCTTTCCAACACAGAATACAAACCAGACATCAAAAAATGATAGGTGTGTGTTGTGTAGCTTGCCAAATATGCTCTCTCACTCATTCAAGGCAATGTGGTGAAGTGGGAGCTTGAGAAACCAGTGTTGGATATCTGGGCATTGAGTATTGTTACAGCAGTTTGCATAATGGTAGAGGCTGGCAGTATTTCAAAAAAAAAAAGTGCATTTATTTTCAAAAAAGTAGTGCTACAAAGATTGATTTTTATCTCAATAATGATGCAAGCTATAGACATGGTCTAAGCAACAAAACTGATCAGAAAAATTGAATGCACACGGCCAGCAAAAAAAACTAAGTGATTCAGTGAAGTTGGTAGTCACCTGCTCTCAGAGCCAACAGTCTACAATAACACTTTTTTCTCCAGTCAAACATCTCCCTTACCCCACTATGAAAGGTCACAAATTGTTGCAAGAACTATGGGAAATTATTATCTGAATGCTACTGCTCCTTGACACATCCAAAATTATGGCATACACTGGTGCAAGTAAATCAACAATAGACAGGATTATGCAATGCTATAAGTTGACTGGGATGCCATATAAAGAGTGGTAATAGTGATAGAACTTGAATGATGGACTTGGAAGATATTGAGGTGCATCTATATTCAAACTCTTTCTGCACAAATTCTAACATAACAAAAGTACATACATGGGCATTTGTCCTGCAGCTGTGATATGTATCTAGATGAACTCCATGATGAGATTAGTGAGGCTCACCTTGCATCCACAAACAACTGGAGCAGGTTGTGAGCTGAGTTGAGTTTATGCAGAAAATCCATGTTCACATCAGTTGAAAACTTATAGACAATACTGAGATCCTCTAAGGAGATCTCCATGGCCCCTGCAATCTTGCAATGGAAGGCATCCCAGGATATATTGGATGTCATAGTCAAAGTGTCAAGGACACCATTAACTGGCACATGGAGAGGTATGTCAATGATATCTTCATTAGTTTTAGGTTCCTCATTATATTCAGCACTGTCCTCTGATTCAGATTCTACATCACAGATGAGGTAAGTTTCTTTTGCAAGAGCAGTGATGGTCTTAGTTACTCACCCTCCTCATCTCCCAGTTGGCTATGCTTATCATCTAAGCCACTGGTCTCAGATTCTTTGAGGTTCTGGAAGAAGTCTTCATTCTCAATACTGTATCTCCCAACTGGATCTGGGACCTCTAAGTCTCCAACTGGTGGAGCTAAGCTAAGTAACAATGCAGCAGCTGTGTTCTCATCAAAGTCATGGATTTCAATGTCGCTACAGCTGCTCCAACGTCTGATGCAGAGCTGGATCTGCCTGGTACTATAGCCACTGACAAAGTGCTGGACTTTTTGGGTGGAATGGGTCATGGCTGTGGTTTAGTCTTTGAGATGACTTTCTGGCTTGGAGGATGTTCTGCCTGTGTACCACTGGGGGGCTGTAAGCATCTTTTCATAATACAACCACATTTCTGAGGCTCCTTGACCTTGTGAACTTGGGTAGAAGCCTTTGCCATCCTGCAAAACAATGTAGCAGACCGGGAAAAGTGAGATGTGTATGAATTTGGTTTTTATGCTAGTGAACATGAGACAGGTGTCCATTTCGCCAAATCATTCCATCCTTTCTACAGTTTTCTGTGCTGCACTTTTCTGATCAAGTTTGTATCTTACCACTTGTCATTATCTTGCTTTGTTACTGAAATAAAAATCAATCTTTGTAGTTCTACTGGCTCTGAGAGCAGGTGACTACCAACTTCACTAAATCACTTAGTTTTTTTTGCTGGCCGTGTGCATTCAATTTTTCTGATCAGTTTTGTTGCTTAGACCATGTCTATAGCTTGCTTCGTTATTGAGATAAAAATCAATCTTTGTAGCACTACTTTTTTTAAAATAAATGCACTTTTTTTTTTTTGAAATACTGCCAGCCTCTACCATTATGCAAACTGCTTTAATGTGGCCTCACACTATCTTGATGTAAATTTTCATTTTTTTAAATTCAGGTTTTTTTTTGAAAACTCTACTAATGCATATATCAACGAACTCCTTAATGTTATTTGACAACTGTCTCTGGTACCACAGACTCCAATCAAAATGATGTCCCCTCCACTGGCTCTTTTTCACTGAGTCATGCATGCAAGAGTCATATGAACAGCACAGACAATTGCGTGACTGTCAATAATGGACAGACACCTATAAAGGTGCTAGGTGCGAAAGCCACTTGTCATACTATGCCAGAGCAACAGCTCAAAACCCCCATGAAGGAGCTAAGGCAAGAAGATGGGACACATGTGCAAGAGTCATATAAACAGCTAAGACATAGCAAGGAGTTGGGACTTGTCAAAAAGTCATACAAACAGCACAGACATTTGTGTGACCATAAATGACAAACAGACACCTATAAAGGCACTAGGTGCGAAAGTTGCCTGTCATACTATGCTAGAGCAACAGCTCAAAACCCCGATGAGGGAGCTATAGCAAGAAGATGGAATGCATGCAAAGAGTGATGAAACAGAACAGACACATCATGTGACCATCATATGATATTCCCACATAAGTTCATACACTGATTGGTCACATGACTGAGACAGAATACATGATACTTGGCTCAGCATAGCTGTTTCAATTCAGAATTTGCTAATTATACTATGGGAATGCACTACAGTATCAAAGTGTATGAAGGGCTGGCATGCACATTCAATCACCACCCATGATGATGAGTTGGAACAAAGTGACCACACCACAACACTGTCAGCATTATCCAACAAACACTTCATATGTCAGAAACAAAGGTGAGTTGCCTGTCTTTGTACTTTGCTGTGACAAACACATTAGCGCTGGGTGGATATCAGCACTTACGGCCACTTTTCCCTTGATAATCACAATGGAGCTAACAGACTGAACAAATTCCCATGACTGCCATTGCTTGTCGTGTGCTTATGCAGAATTCGGTTCGATGTCAGTATCGCGCTCCCCCATGTCCTGTCTATGTCTGCTTACCTCCACTGGTGTGTCAATTCCCATTGATTATCATCACTAAAGGCTATTGGTTCAGGTCTTATTACATGTATCCTCATGTTGTGCAGTGCCAGTTCTCCATTTACCTACAGATATGATGCACTGCGCTTACATCACTACAAGTTTTGCCTATGCATTCCACATATTCGTGCACTACAATATACAGACAATCAGTAGATAGTTTTTACTTACTTCCCCTTCCTGTGGGCAACTGTTGTATAGCAGAGTCACCTAGTAGTTCTCATAGTCTTGTGCAATTGTCAATTTCCTTGCCCTCTCTGTGTCTGCGTGCGCTACTTGAATTCCCTCAGTTGCGCGCTACTACTTAGGTCCCCATTCTTGCAAAGTCGCACTTGTAACCCATAAGTTGTGCACCTCATCACATCTTGCACCAGCGCATTGCTTCCCAATACCTGCTCCCCTCTATTGTTGCATCATGTGCCAGCGCATTGCTTGCCAATAACTGCTCCTCCATTGTCACATCTTGCGCCAGTGTATTGCTTGCCAATACCAGCTCCTCCATTGTCACATCTTGCGCCAGTGCATTGCTTGCCAGTACCTGCTCCTCTATCATCATATCTTGTGCGGGTGCATTACCCACCAAATACCCAATCCTCCATTGTTGCACCTTGTGCCAGTGCATTGCTTGTCAATTCTTGTTCACCACTATTTTCATATCCTCTGCCAGCATGCTACTTAACTACAAGTTGCACCCCATCGTGTTTCTTCATTTCGCACCCTTAATTAGCTCAGTGCCCTAACCAGTCTCAGTTTTATTCAGAGTGCTATCGCTGTCAGGTTGATATAAGGTTGCTATAGGTCATTAAGTCCTTGTGGTTCAGCTTCCCTTGCATATAAGAATAAGCGGAACTAGTCTATTCAGCCTAGCTAAATTTATTCTTTCACATCGCACCATCAATGTTACTCTATCTCATGTTGCTTTGTGTTTGAAGTGTGCTTTTCATTGTGATATTGATCCTTTGTATTGGGATAAGAGGTATTCATACCTATGGTACTAGTACATTGCTGCCCTTGCACTAACTTCAAAAATCTAATGGCACGTGTAGCCAACACCTTCACATCTAAACTGCTGGGTGACCTTGCAGCCAAGAAAAAGAAAGCTGCACACGCACAGCAACAGATTGATGTGCACTTGACTGAGCACAAATTGTCAGAGTGCACTATCCCTTACACCCACAACAATTTTAGAAAAGCTGCAAATGAGTGGCTTGTCGCCACAGATCAGGTAAGACTTATTCATATTGATATTGTCAGTTGTAAACTAATGGAATTTAGCCCATACAGGCTCTTGAGCACCCTAAGTTCAAAGAAATGATAGATGTTGCCTTGTGTGCCACACAGGGAGTCAAGATTCCAGGCCAAAAGGCCACATGTGCTGAAATCATATATGTTTTCAAGAACCATTTGACCAATCTCAGGAAGAAACTGAATGTATGTACCATGCTTCACAGTATCTGCTTGTATCTGACATAATTTTAGAGCCAATCCATCAGTGGTGCAATCAATATTACATGTGACATGTGGCAGGCTGATAACTTAGATGGTTATTTTGCTGTCACTGGCCACTGGATTGAAGAAAATGATCTAATGCAATGGGTACCTGGTAATGTGTTACTTGGCTTCACTCAGCTCGATAATGCCTATAATGGCCAGCACCTAGGTGGTGTATTATTCAAGGTGCTTGATTGTGTCAGTGTCACACACAAAGTCAGTAAAATTCCCCTTTCTCAATGACAGTGCTTATATCTCAACCTAGATTGGCCACATTACATGTGACAATGCAGGTAGACCAAAATGCTGGCTGGCATATCTCAGATTTTAGATTTAAATTGATCTCAGAACAGCTTTGTCTGTTCAAAACAATCTATGTATAACGGTTATGCACCATCTTGAGTTCTAGACAATATGTACATGGACAAGATGTACAAGAAAATCAGCTGATATATACATATGTATGTTCTCCATTCTGGTTACTTGACATTAAAAAAGTCATTCAATGTAGGCTTTTCTGAGTGCATCTCTCTGGATAGTACATTCATGCGAATAAAGGTTCTGATGTGCTGTGTCATCACAGAAATAAATACAAGTCAATGAGCAAGAATAAATAACATACATGTTGACAGCATTGAATGGTAAGATTGAGCAATGACTGTTGTAAGCTGGATAACTCTTGATCATCTGGTATATTGAGAAATTGAACTATGCGTTCAGGCCAAGTTGTGAACCACTGGGAAAAGAGGTTCTCTCAAAAAGCTTCTTGCTTCTCCAATAAGCTGGAATGAACAAGTGTGAACCTGGACAGAAATGTCTTAAGCATGTTGCACTGGCTGCACATTAATACTTGAGTTTGTGACATAGACATAGTGCAAGTAAAGATAGCAAACTTGCCCTGTGGACAAGGGGGTAGATTAAGACTTTTGTGAAGGCACTTCCACAAAGGATCAGCACACAACAACAAGTGTAAGCATGAGCGCCATCATGTTTGATGATCTGCACAACCACAACAATTAGTAACTCATCACACCTGAGAAGCATAATGTCCTGAGAAGCCCTAAGAAGTGCAATAGAATAGATCCCAAAAATCTAAACCTCCACGCATGATATGTTCGAGCCAGTAATCCCTCAAATTCAATACACTCAAGGAAATGAGCAAGGATTCACATGAAGTCATTAATCACCACTTAGATATATCCAGCACATAAATGTTGTTCTGCTTTAGAACAGCAAAAGCGGCAATCTGAAAGCTACCCTGCTTGAACCTGAGATTTATATAAGTGTTAGTGTATCATAATTCAGAGACAACTTACTTTATCCAGCACACAAACATTGTTCTGCTTTAGAACAGCAAGAGCAGCAGTCTGAAAGCTACCCTGCTTGAACCTGAGATTTATATAAGTGTTAGTGCATAATAATTCAGAGACAACTTACTTTATCCAGCACACAAATATCATTCTGCTTTAGAACAGCAAGAGCAGTAGTCTGAAAGCTACCCTGCTTGAACCTGAGATTTATATAAGTGTCAATGTATAGTAATTGAGAGACAACCCACAAGCTTGAAAATGTCCTGAAGTTTAATGTCTATAGTCACCAAATTCAAGTTGATCCAAAGTGGCTGTAAGTTGTAATTGTCTCACTTACACACTTATGGGATGCAAATGCAAGACTTCACTAGAGCAGCAGAATGCACACAAGCAGTCAAAAGACCATCACTATCATCAGTGAGTGCTATATCTATAAATCCATGTTTGCCGGCCACAATGCTATTGTGCATTAACTAACATCCCACAAGCCATTCAGGACATGAAGGAAGGAAGTCTTGACAGAGATGGCAGAAAAAGCAGGGGGCCAGTGAGGTAAGCTCAAAGAGAGCCACCACTTGGATGTACTCATGTCATTATGCACTGTACAGGCTACACTAAATGCCTATGAGATGCTAGATTCATTGGGGGCTAGTACATATACAGGTTGCTGCATTAATACAGGGTGTCAAGACTGCATTATTGCAGTACTCCAGGAGGTAGATAGCATAGAGTGGGACAGAGTCAGACCTTGTTTAGAGGGAGAATTAACAGAAGCATGAGAATTAGCCAAGGATGCCAAGGTGCTTGTAGACTCTGTGACAGATCTCAATGGTCCATGCTCAGGCAAGGTCCAATCTGAATGCCTTTGACTTATTTGCAGGATACAGTTGTGGGTGGCAGCTGAAGAGGAAATCGTTCATTTAATAGATCAAGGGCAGGAGGTACTCAATGATGCTTTGTATGAGAACAAGCTCATTTGGCAAATAGAGTAGATTATTGACATTCATATAAGATGTTCATAGAAGCAATGTAGATACATGAACCATATACCATCACACCCTAACAGCAGTGCCATCCTCAATCACAGACTTGACAATTACAATGCCTTCCTCCAGAGAGTCTGCATTAGCATACAAGGCACAATGCACACTGGAAACCCAAGTGCCAGTCCTGTTCCTGTCCAATAGTAAATCACAAGATTATTAAATAAGGCACTTGAAAGAACAAACTTACCATCCAGAGAATACTCCAAGTTTTTGGCCCTTGGTGATGTAGTAGAGAGTAACTCTGGTGTGATGCACAAACTTGGCTAGGTAGTAGGAACACTCCCTAACCAATATGTGAGTCAATACCCTGACTAGCTGCTATGTCCTAGAAGACAGTGTTTGACCCTAAAGGGTTTCTGATTTAGGCTCAGGCTCAGAGGTAGTGAAAACTCATCAAACTTCAGACTGGTACTGGTGAAAGGGAAACATGCTTATATAAGCCACAAATGTAATGAATGTAAAGGTAAGGAAGTAAAGCTAATATCAGCCCAATGTTAAGGTCGTACTCAAAAGATATCGGATCCGAAGGGCTTCGGCCTCAGCTTGTACGCTGTACCCCTTTCCCGAGTATAGCCCTGTATTTCAGAATACTATACTTATCATATCCGAAGATCTGGACAACTATCATATGGTATCTGGATGTAGGGACAAGTATCGTATTCCTATCCGAAGATAAGGAATAGTATTATATACTATCCGGATGGTGTCCAGATATCAGATGGAAGTATATAGGCTAGTCTAGACAAGTCTAAGACTAGAAACTAACAGAGTATAGACTATCGGATATAATCCTTAAGTCTCAGAGGGTGACAAGAGTAGATAAGACTCGAGTCCAGATAACAGAATGAGGACAATCTAAGATGATATTTGAACTGGAGTGCTATAGGACATATACAAGAGTTTATATACGATAGAACTACGCGAGAGGCTATGCACAAAGTATCGCAATGTATAAGCAACACTTATTAGAAGTCAAACATAAGCCAGAAGTTAATCACAGGTGAACAGATCAGTAAACATAGCTGGGAGTAGACATAACCGATATACCGGAAGGGAGGAAATAAGCAGTGTTTAACGTTATATGAACAGGATATGAATGAAGAAGCTTATCGTGACAGATCCGGTATGGATCTGATCGGATCTGACATCTGGAACTTCGGATGAGAAGCACGAATGTATGGGATATGACAGTATCCCCCCTTTAGGGCCGATCCCTAGAAGGCCAAGAATCGTAGATCCAGTCCAGACAAGGAATGCGAGAATCAATGGAGAAGAATGATGGTAGTAGTGCTGAGTTCGGATTTCCACAGATATACCAATGTCAAAGTGTCGCAGTTGATTCCTACCCCCCCCCCCCCACTTATTAACACACACTAGCTTAACTTGAAAAATGTCTGGCAACAACTCTGGAGCTCAGAAATCCGCTAGGGCTAGGCTTGAGGAGCTTAGGCAACAGATTTTGGATGCGGAAGAAGCAGCCCAGATGGAGGAAGAGGCTTTGAGGGCTCAAGAGGCAGAGCAGAAGCGCTTAGCAGATCAGGAGAAAGTGAGGCAAGCGGAGATCCGGATCCAGCAAGCAGAAGAGAAAAGGCATCAGGAAATAGTTAAGGAAATGGTGTGTTTCGGATCCATTGTAAGGAATCATAATTCTGTGGGCATGAAAAGGCCATATTTACACGAGCTGTCATTTGAGCATTCGCACTATGGAGTTGCATGACACTTCCCTGTATAGCGCGCCAAAGGCGCACGCTTTCCCGCGCTTACGCGCTTCCCGCGCCTACGCCTTCCCACGCCTACGCCTTCTCGCGCCTGCGCTTAGCGCGCGTTCCCGCGCTCTATCGCCTATCATCCAGGAGGACCAATCCATGTCCGAGCACCCCTCTAGTACGTCATACTACATGCTGCACGAGTGTAACAAGGACTGCAGTGCTATTACATGTCATTACATACTATCGCGCATGTTCTCCCTATCCCTTCCACGTCCGATGAGATCTTACTTAGTATAAAGCCTGATGGTAGCGCTACTATTCATTACTTCCCTTTACTGTACTTCCCTAGCGTTTGGGTTTTACTTTAGAGTAGTAGTCACCATTAGGGCGCGCGCCCTGTGGTTATCGTGTTTTGGCTTAGATTAGATCGCCTAATCAAGCCTTGCTTTTTGTCCACTTCGCCTTTGCTCTCGCTTTACATCACGCTCACTTTCACTCACGACACTTCACGCTCATTACGAATCCCTACACCGCTCCTTGCCTTCTGCATCACTTGCGCACTTTCACGCGCCCACGCGCACTATAGGCGCGCGCCTTCCCGCGCTCCGCTTACTGCGCATTTCTCATCGCGCACTTCGCGCCTTTCTATATCCTTGTGCACGTCCCCTGTCTACTCGAGTTCTCTTTATCCCTGGTTCTGTGTGTGGTAGCAGTCCCCTTTAGGGTCGAACGCGTCTGTCTCAGACATAGCAGCTTAGGCGCAGCGAGACCCGACATACTGCCTCACCAGCAGTGTTGTTGATCTCACATCTAGAGATTGATTGCGCGCGCCGCAGTCAGACTTAGTTCCTTCACCGTTTGGTAGTCTTTCACTAACGTTTCGGATAGACTCAGAAAATGTCTACTAAGGAGGATGGATCCTGTGCGTGCTGCTCCGGAAGGGCACAGATCTGTCAATGGACAGATGCAGCTGCTAATCCTTTGGTGAGTCGTCTGGAAGCTTCGGATCCACGTTTTTTTGACATCCAGATAGGTCAAGTCTTGTGACGCTTGCCGGAAGGACAAGGCCACTTGTCCTGGACAGCCCAGAACTGTCAAGGCTTCCAAGGGTGAGAAAAGGCAGTGTGCTGCCGGATCTCCTTCCCCCAGGGGCAAGGGTAAGAAATGTCAGCAGAGTCCCACTCCAGAGGCTCTGGATTACATGGAGTATGATGACCAGGCTTGGGTTGCTGCTGCTAACAACATAGTAGCGGAGCTGGCTAGGACCAACGCTCTCCTGGAGAAGAGTATTGAAGCGGCCAAGGGAAGTAGGGCTGCCACGGAGCGGATGTGTTCCGGATTGGAGTTGTTCCTCCAGCAACAGAGGGAATTCCAAGCCCTCTTGTTCAAGGAGCTTAGGCTTGACCCCCAGATCGTTTCGGATAAGGCTCGGATGGGTCCAGATGAGGAAGAGGAAGGTGATGAGGAGATGGAAAATGCGTCCAGAAGTGAGGAGGGCGGATCCGGAGGGGATGAGGGGTCTATGGAGATGTAGATATTTTTGGATCTGTTTTCTTAACTTCCGCTACTTGTACTTGTAGTTTCCATTATGTACAATCTGTATACTTCAGTTTTGAAGACCAGGCTTGTCCGGATATGCTGAGTGATAATCTGATACTAGTTCAGACGCATTTCCGAGTTCTGTAGCTAGTAACCACGAAGTCTCTTTGTCCGTTCCTTCATATCCGGACCATTGGATGAGGTATAAGAGCTGGCATTGTCTTCTTCGTCGGTCTAGCTTAGAGTCTAGTATTTCAGATATCTCATACTCTGGTTCTCCATTAACTTCTACTGGAGGCAGAGGGGGTTGGATACGATTAGGAATGGTGTTTGGTGTTGCAGGTTCTAATTGGGACACATGGACAACAGGATGGACAGAACGCATAGAATCCGGAAGTCGGACGGTAATGGAATGTGATTCCAGATGAGCTATGATCTCAAATGGACCTAAGTTCTTTTCCGATAGTTTCTTGGATGGACGAGTGGAACGGAAGTATTTAGCTTTCACGAATACTTGTTCTCCAACTTTGAAGTCCGGAGCGGGTATCCGATGCGCATCCGCAGGTCCTTGATATCTCTTCTGTGCAAGAGATATTTCTTCTCGGAGGAATAGGTGTAGTTCGTTAAGGTCTATAGCATAGTCACGGGCGAGGGCGGATGAGAGGTCGTGTTCTGGATGGATGGATATGTTCGGATGGTAACCCTTATTGGCGAAGAATGGTGAAACTCCAGTGATAGCACTCGGAGTGTTGTTATATGTGAATTCTGCCAATGGAAGGAGTTCTGACCAGTTATCCTGCTCATAATTGCAGTAGATGTGGAGGTATTGTTCTAGGGTTTGGTTGGCTCATTCCATTTGTCCATCTCCTTCTGGATGGTATCCGGATGTGAAGTGGAGGATCATATCGAGTGCCTTTCCTAGAGAACAGAAGAAATGGGATATGAATTCCGTACCTTGGTCCGAAGTAACATGCGATGGGATTCCGTGCTTAGAGAATACATGAAGCAGGAAAAGTCTAGCGAGATCCAGAGAGGTAATGGTATTGTGAGTCGGGACAAATATAGCTTGCTTGGATAAATGATCAATGATAACGAGGATGGCTGTATAGCTGTTAAAGACCATGGCACGCCGGTGCATACAATCTCTCAGAGGGGTGAGTATGACTGACTCAGAAGGGCTTTGGCCTCAGCTCATACACTGTGCCCCTCACCTGAGTATGGTGCCCTTAATTTCGGATAAAGTCCAATAAGGTCCTAACAAAGTCCAGAGGACTCCAGAGGCAGACAACTCTGGTGGAGCATCCAAAGGACTTCTGGATGAGCGCAGGAACTGTCCGGATGAGTGTGGGAAACTTCCAGACAAGTATCGGAAATTCAGATGGAGTTCCATCCACTTGATAGAAAGTGGGATAAACACGCATATCAATCCTTAGTGAAGACATAGGGTGGATATACTGCAATGGACACAGTCCGAGGCAGGAAGAGTGGTCCGGAGTTCCAGATAGGGGTTCTGGAGCGGACGTGGACGGATATAGACTACCCTCAGGTAGAGACGGAGTTGGATAAGGATTGGAAAGAGTGTAAGTATTGGAAAGACAAGACTTTAACCTAAGGATACAATCCTTTAGGCTTAAGATAGAATCCGGAAATGGATGAAGTCCGGAAACGTGGAAGAGCGGAGCTCTGGCCTAGGGAATCAATCCCTAGGCCCAAAGGATAGAGAAGGGGTCCTTACAACACTAATGTGCGAGGACAAGAATGCTGCAAGACTGTATTATATTCGAACTAAGGATCTATCGAGATGTACAAGAGTTTATATACTGTAGGTAGCTAACGGAATAATCAGAGGCAGTGTCCAAGGCTATGTACATTAGCGCAGTCAAGGATAACGGATCAGTAAGCATAACGGATAAGTAGACAACCAAGTACCGGTAATAGACAAATAGCGAAGATATTGGGTAAGTATAGAACCGGTTATCCAAAAGGTAGAGAATACCGAATAAAGGAATAGGCTGTGTTAACGTTATATGGACAGGTAATGAATAGAAAGCTTATCATATCAGATCCGGAGCGGATAGGCATATTGGATAAAGGAATAGGCTGTGTTAATCTTATATGGACAGGTAATGGATAAGAAAGCTTATCGGATCGGATCCATATATCGGATCGGACGGATGAGCGGTAGTTGGACAAGCACGATAGTGGATGAGACTGGATATGGTTATGAATGAAGTCTAGAGGTCTAATCTGAGGATTAGTCCATATATCCAACTATAGGATAGGTCTGGAATCTGGGATATGACAATAGCCGGATGAGTCCAGAAGTTGTTCGATGAAATCCATGGATATGGAACTCCAAGGTCTTTCCAGTATGGGAGTTGTTTCAGTAATCCAAATGGCTTATGTCTCGGAACCTTGGCTCGGGCGCAGGTGGTACAGGATTTGACGTAGTCCTTAACATAGGTGCGTATACCGGGCCAGGTATATTTGCGTCAGATAAGCTCTAGGGTACGGTTCTGACCGAAGTGTCCTGATAACGGATGGTCATGGGTATTCCGAAGGACGCAAAGCCTAAGGTCATTGGATTCTGGAACGTATATGCGATTATCACAATGGAGGAAACCACTATCATCCACAGTCCATCTATCGTCTGGAGGATCAGACATGCGCGCGGATCCAATAGGGTCATTAGGGAGTGCAGATAGGATATCCTTATGAAGCTGTTCAACATCCATAAGCACAGCTGCGCGAAGCACTGGAAATGCTAAGGTTGATGCTCGTAGGGATGAAGCTAACTGTTCGGATGTGAATACAGGATGGAAATTATGAGGGTTAACTTGAGCATAGTCCTTATCCCCCTCTTTGGGATAGATGTCCCAGTGTCTAGTAAGGGAATCCGGTTTAGCTCCAAGTTTTCCTGGACGGAAATGGATGATCATATTGAATTAGTGGAGGAATTCCGACCAATGAGTCTGACAGCGAGAGAGGAGTTTGGTAGTCGCGAAATACTCAAGGTTCTTATGGTCCATGACAACGTCAACAGGCTCGGACGAGCCTTCTAGATAGTGTCACCAGGTCCGAAAAGCCTCATGAATAGCTAAGAGTTCCTTATCATGGGTATCGTAATTGAGTTCCGGAGGGGTAAGGGTTCTGGAATAGAATGCTACTGGACAGATTTCAGAATCCGGACATACTATGGACAGTATGCCAGTGATAGCATAGTCCGAAGCATCCATTTCCACAATCAAAGGAACGTTCAGCATCCAATGTGTTAGTATTGGAGCTGTAGTGAAAGCTTTCTTGAGCGTTTCAAAAGATTTCCGACACTCATCTGAAAAGTTCCAAGGTGCATCCTTGTGGGTAAGCCGTGTAAGCGGAACTACGATATCCGAGTAGTTATAGATAAATCAATGATAGAAATTTGCAAATCCAAGGAAGGATTGAATATCCTTAACCTTCCGAGGTTCCAGCCAGTCTACGATAGCTTGTACTTTCTCATTAGACATAGTAAGGCCGTCCAGAGATAAGAGATAACCAAGGTACTCCACGGACGTGGAATGGAATTCGCATTTTTCGGGTTTGGCATAGAGCCAATGCTTGTGGAGGCGTCAAAGTACTTCTCGGACGTGATTCTTATGGGATGTGAGGTCTTGGGAATATATAAGGATGTCATCCAGATAGATGATAACACATATGTCTAGCATATCAGCGAAGATGCTATTGACAAACCACTGGAACGCGGCCGGTGCATTGGTGAGACCTTCAGGCATAACCAACCATTCATAGGAACCATAGCGCGTTCGGAAAGCAGTCTTCCACTCATCTCCAGACATGATCCGGACGAGATGATAAGCGGAACGGAGGTCAATTTTCATATAGATTTTGGTGCGGCTAGGGGATTCTAATAGGTCAGATATGAGAGGTAATGGATATCGGTCTTTCTTGGTTATCTGGTTGAGGCCACAGAAGTCCATGCAAAGGCGTAGGGAACCATCCTTTTTCTTGACAAAGAGAATGGGTGCTCCATGAGGAGAGGAAGAGGAATGGAGGAGTCCGGTAGCGATATTTTCATCAAGAAACTTTCTAAGAGCTTCAAGCTCTACCGGGGATAACGGATAAATAGTTCCAAGAGGTGGGGCGGATCCTTCCTCCAAATTGATCTTGAGATCATATGGACGATGAGGAGGAAGTTGACTAGCCTTTCCCTTATTGAAGACGTCCGCAAACTTGTGATCATCCAAAGGCACTCTGGATAGGTCTGGACCTTCGGACAAGAGCTTAGCGGAACGGAGATCTACTCCAGATGGACGAAGGTAAATGCTGAACTGAGTGGATCCTTCTAATTTACAGGCCCTGCAAAAGGCTACTGCATTGATTAGCGATATATTAGGAACCGGATTATCAGTGGATGGTTCTGGCAAAGGGGATCCGGAAGTGGAGGTGACGTCGGAGGGGTCAATGGCATCCTATGAGGTGTCGTTTGGAAGTCGATGCTGCCTGTAACCCAATCAATCAACGGATTGTGTAGAGAAAGCCAGCTATATCCAAGGACAATAAGACAAGATGAATCCAAAGGAGTAATGTAAAATGTTTCAGAGGTAACTTTGCCAGAAGAGAAACAGATGGAGAGATCTATAGCTTCAGAAATGGTAGCATTACAAGTACCATCAAACAAGTGGAGCGGAATAGGAGGAATTGGATATGTATGGAGTTTTTGTTTTCGGACGAGACTAGTTTCTATAAAACAATGAGAGGAACCACAATCTACAAGAGCTGGAAATTCAGAGATATTAGGATAGTCCGGAAGTGAAACGTATGGACAAAGTGAAGTCAGATTCAAAAGCACAACAGCGTTGAGACTTAGCTCCTTTGCATGGGTCGAGTCAATGTGACCCTCATCCCGTGCGGAGTCAGGAGGGTCGTGGACTATTTTTTTGCTTCGGATGAAGCCTCCTGTTTAGTTTCAGGAGTGACCGTGGCTGCACGTCCTTTAGCAGCACGAGAGGTCAACTTAGTGCAGTCCCGAGCAGAGTGCCCAGGTCCACCACAGAATAGGCAGAGTTTCTTATCTAAACGTCTTTGACATTCCTTGGCCGTAAGCTTTCCATCCTTACCCAGCTTGGTATTAAGATCCGGAGCTTTAGGAGCGGATGCGGGTTTAGCGGATTTGTTCTGTCCAGATCTGTGATTTCCAGATCTGGACAGATGGGAACTAGCATGGTCAGATGTGGAAGGTTTCGGAGGATTGGATGAGGAGGACTTGGTTTCTCTAGAGATCTCACCCTTACGTTCCCAGTAATGGGCATTGATAGTCTGGGCAAGGGTTTTGAACTCTGAGAGGGTAGCAGGTTTACCCATGTGACTGATTTCGTCCTTAATACAAGCTGGAAGTCTGTTATAGAATTGGCGACGTAAGGCTCTGTCACCCCATCCGCAGACCTGTGAAGCAAGCCTTTGGAATTCTACAACGTACTTATTAATATGTTGTCCTTTGCGCATATTGAGTTGCTCGAGTTGCATCTCAGCATCTCCGGATGGGTCATGGGGTCCGAAATTAGTTTGAAGTTCTAACATGAACTCAGAGTAGTCGTCCATCCAATCCGGATGAGAACTTAATCTGTCTGAAAGGAGGTCGGGTTCAAACCATTTGAGGGCCATGCCCTTAAGATAGGACTGGGCGAAGTTAACTTTGGCTCGGTCCAAACGGAAGGTCTTGTGTTTACTTTGGAAATTAAGCTCACACTGAACAAAGAACGCGTGCAACTTCCTAGGCTCGCATCCGTCAAAGGTATCCAGCTCGCAAACTTTGACTTTGGAGTCGTCCGAAGAGGAAGTGTGTCGGCTATTACGCGCAAGGTTATTGATGGCCTCGGATAACCACATAAAAACGTGGTCCTGAGCGTTAAGACCATCATCTTCATTGTGGTCTGGTTCATCATCCAGATCTCAACCTTCATCATCAGGTGGGTTTCCGCCTGGAGTATCATCATCTTCATCGTCAGGATCTTCATCATCCGGGGCTAATCCAGATGGGGTACGCATAGGGGTTTCTGGGTGCCTATGGTTCATCAACTTGGATATACTCTGAGCTGGTCCGGAAATGCTAGCACGACGTTGAGAGAAACTGGTGTAGGTATTGACTATGGGTGTAGGGTCTCGTCGCGTGGACACGAGTCCAGCGTTATGGAGGGAGTTCTGTGCAGTTCTAGTAGGTGCCATGGAGAGTGTTGTAAGTATACTCGGAAAGGTGTGAGTTCAAATATACTGTTAAGGTCATACTCAAAAGATATCAGATCCGAAGGGCTTTGGCCTCAGCTCGTATGCTGTGCCCCTTTCTCGAGTATAGCCCGTATTTCAGAATACTATACTTATCGTATCTGAAGATCCGGATGGCTATCATAGCATATCCGAAGGTCCGGACGACTATCGTATGGTATCCGGATGTAGGGACAAGTATCATATTCCTATCCAAAGATAAGGAAGAGTATTGTATACCTATCCAAAGGTAAGGAATAGTATTGTATTCCTATCTGAAGATAAGGAATAGTATTGTATACTATCCGGATGGTGTCCGGATATCGGACGGAAGTATATAGGCTAGTCTAGACAAGTCTAAGACTAGAAACTAACAGAGTATAGACTATCTGAAGATAGAGGCGGATGCATTTAGACTATCGGATACAATCCTTAAGTCTCGGAGGGTGACAAGAGTAGATAAGACTTGAGTCCGGATAACAGAATGAGGACAATCTAAGATGATATTTGAACTGGAGTGCTATAGGACATATACAAGAGTTTATATACAATAGAACTACGTGAGAGGCTATGCACAAAGTATCGCAATGTATAAGCAATGCTTATTAGAAGTCAAACATAAGCTGGAAGTTCATCACAGGTGAACAGATCAGTAAACATAGCCGGGAGTAGACATAACCGATATACCGGAAGGGAGGATATACTAAATGGAGGAAATAAGCAGTGTTTAACGTTATATGAACAGGATATGAATGAAGAAGCTTATCATGACGGATCCGGTACAGATCTGTGGATCGGATCTGACATCCGGAACTTCGGATGAGAAGCACGAATGTATGGGATATGACACCCAAGGAAAACTTAATTGTCACACCAGCTTTAGGATTTGCAGGGACATTGAAATATGTGCCCTTGTACACATTGAGATTACTACTGGTAGCCAGAGCAGCATCTATCTCAGCACTATTGTCCATACCATCTGCAATGACAGTAGGGGTGGAGTTTGCTTTGGCAGTAGAGGCAGTGAGGGCAGAGTTTTTGATGAGAGATTCACCAGTGACTTGGACTGAAGACACCATGGCTGTCTGTGAATCCACAGTGTCTGAAGTAAGATCTTTATAGATGGTGAGGGTGGAGTTTTCAGTGAGAGATTCACCAGTAACTGAAGACACCTTGGCTGTTTGTGAATCTGTGGTGTCCAAAGTAAGATCTTTATTGGCACTGTCAAAGAGAAGGTTTGAGGCCAGTCTAGCACAGTCGGCAGAGGACAAATTGAGCATTGATATGAACATCACAAAAGCCTCTAATTGACATCTAGTCAGCACTACAAGATGGAATCATAAACATAGACTTGCCTAATGTGTCCTTGTTTCCAGCAGGAGCCTCTGCATGAGCTGACAACTTGGTGGTCATCTGAAGTAGTTGATTGATATTTGCTTAAAGAGAGTACTATATGAGTAAAGTAAATATAAGATGCAAGCTGTTGAAGACTTGCCTTTTATGCATGCCAACTGTGCTTTCTGAGGAGTGGAGAATCTCAAGACTGGAGAATCTTAGATGTTGACTGTGACATCTGGTCAAGTGTTTAAGACATGACAAACAAAAACAAACAAATGCTATGTAGTAATATCATCCTACATGTGACATCATTGCATTTGTGTACTCAATATTGTGCGCCCCAGTAAGTCCAATCAGATGCACATCCCACCCCCCAATGGATCCAATAGTCAGCAGGCTCAACACCAGTCTTGCACAGCTCTTGCTTGACAATCTTTTGCATTTCCCAAGCAAGAAGCACTTGATATTCTACTATTGGGTTATATCAGTAAGTTAATATCTGAAGTTGTGCTGGAGTACTCACTACATGACACTTCACAAGTGCTTTACAGAGTTTTATGCCCTTTTCATATGAAAGGGGGGTATCTTTTTCAACAATGAAATTGGGCCAGAAAAACTCAACCAGTGGCCATCTCTCATCATATTCCTCAAGTATGTTGTCGATGAATAGGTCAGTCTCCTCAAATCCTGGCTTAAGCTTCCTATATTCAGGAATTTTTGTGCATAGGAAATTGTGGTGTTCCTCCATCTGAACCTGTAATTGGTTAGCAATGGTGTTAACGGGGTACAGGCCTGCACATGCACCTTGTGAATGAGGTGAAAAGTTGTAGTATAGTTTTCAATATTGGTGTTCAGATGGCTTATGTATCTATCTGAGGCAAGAATCATATTGTTATATTTTGTATTCTATAGGAGAGTCACAAATTGTGCCAATCAATGCAACTTTGTCAGAAGAAATGATAAGTATTGCTATTTCTGGCAAGATGCCAAGTCCATGTGTTTTCTGTGATTCACTCCTTGTGTGCTGTGTTGGCTCAAAGTTGTCTCACACATCATTTCAGAGATGTTACCTAGAGGCTCATTAATACATAGCAATAGTCAAATGGAATCTGGCTCAACCTTTCAACAGGTCAACAATCAGAAATTGCAATGACCCAAGCTGAACTCATATGTAGCCCTGTCTGCATTGAGATCTCAGAAGACAGTGCACACATCTTTTAGATTTGCAGGTCTTTGAGATGGGAACATCCAGGTGTTCAGTCAGCATCTTCTCACTCATCCATCCCAGCTTTCTCCAACTGTGCTACTTGAGGATGGGACTGAGTTTGATTTCGCACCTTTTGACTATCCTTCTATAACCATGGAAGATGAAACTTTACACCAAAAGTACAAGCACACAGCTGGTGTAAGTCCTTACTGACTCTTATGGTATGATTCCTACTTATTGTCTATTCAGGATAATCCTTTGCTCATTTGGTTAGGTGAATGCAACACATATCTTTTGGAGATCATTTAATTAAACAGATGTGGCAATAACCCTAGAGATGTATGTGCAGGTGGCTGTGGCTCTGATCCTGGACAGTTCTGATGTCAGGATTGGGATGACATGCAGCTATACTGTGCTATGTGCACACTGAGAAATCATGTCCAGTCTCCCACCCATCGCATACAGGTACATGATTCATTGACAGAATGCAAATATATTAATCCATGTACAGGAGTGGAACAGCAAGTTTCTCCAGGTTACATCATTGAAGAAATTGGGACTTCACATTCAGCTTGGGCATCCCATTGGTTAATGTTGCATCCTCCTGCAGCAGGCATTTAATGAAGACTTTGTGCTGATAGATATGAATGGAATATATGAAATTGCATTGGACTTCTGTGGTTGTGAAATGTCTCAAGCACATGTCAAACAACTGCTTCACCATGGGTGGTTCCCTGTGATGTCAACAGATCCAAGGATAGCTGTGACATTTTGGCTTTTGTACCACTATCAGATGCTGTCATTTGAATCAAAGGCTTCTGCATATGAGTTCTATCACTTGCTCATGCATCTCATGGATAACACAGGGATGATGAAACAAAAGATACATCTATATTTGCCTACTACTTCCAAGTATCTTATTATCACCCTTAGGATCATTATGAAGCCTTCATGTGGATGGTTTGTGAATGGTGGCATGTCACAATGTTGAAATGTTTTGGATGTGGACATGATCCCACTGGGGTGAATGGTACATCAGAGGGCGAGTACATGGTTCTCTGTCCAGCATGTCCACAGCCTGGTAAGAATCTGCCTATTGGCTGGGAAAATGCTGCAAAAGCAAAGTGGTATGTAGTGATAATATGACAGTTTTGATTTAAGGCTGACATCCTCAGGTAGATACTCAATATTTATTGCAATTGATGCAAACTTTTGGTTGAAGAGATGCAATGTATCAAGTGATGTAGTAGACCCCAGCCTTTCAGAAGGCTGGGCATATTTTATAGAGGAGAGGAAATACAAGGCCTTTCTGTCCCAACACCTCAGAGATGAGCAGGAGGTATGTGACCTGCTTGATCCTCAATTTACTCACACTGTCCTGCAAAAAGCACATGTTAAAGTCATAATGCTGTCAATATGGCCAATATAAAGCTGTCTCAAGGGCTCGCAGCCACAGGTATGGGCACAGTCAACTGTGCTCATCATAACATGAGATGGCCAAATGGAGTTGGAGATTTGCAGAAGGCAAGAAGTGTGTTGTTTTTTCTATGTACTTATTCCATGTCACATCTCATCACACACTCAGCAGATATATCAACATGGACTTTTTGTTTTTTTTCAACCTTACATGGTACACAACTCCAAATGTTGAATGTGTCATATGATATTGTGTGCCAATGGCACAAAAAGCTCTGTACATGGATGAAGTCCTTTCCTCAAGCCTACAGTTTGGACCACTTTATAAAAACTACATATTTGCTTCTTCATGCCAAAGTTTCACCTCCCTGTGCACATTACAAAGTGTCAAACCCTTTTCTCTTTCAATTTCACATGTTTTGTTGGCCGCATAGATAGTGAGGCCCCAGAGAGAGGGTGGTCAAACATTAACCCTGTGGCTTTGAGTACAAAGGCAATGGGTCCTGGCTGCCATTGTGATATGCTTGACAACCATTTCAGAGATTGGAACTGGAAGAAAACTGTTGGTTTAGGCACCTTTCTCCTCCTTAAGATGAAGAATGCTCTCGCTGAGAAAGCCAAACACAAGATGGCATTTAAAGAATTTGACACTGGTATCACTCCAGACCATCATTCTACATGGTTAGCAGAGATGGAAGCTTGGGAAGGTAAGCCCAATGACACAACTATTCCTAATCCACTGGAGGATAAAGCTATGTGTGAGTATGGTACATAATTGTGTGGATATTCAACTAACAATCATTCAGCCATTATGCAGGCAGATGCACAGCTCGAGCTTGCTGAACTGGAGGCTGAGGAACTTCAGTGAGGCATTGATCCTTCTTTACATCCACAAATCTCCCCTAGTGTTCTCATTGCCTCGGGCATAGATGTTAAGGTCGTACTTAAATAGGTTTGGATCCGAAGGGCTTCGGCCTCAGCTCGTTCACTGTGCCCCTTTCCAGAGTATAGCCCAGTATTTCAGAATGCTTTATGTATCATATCCAAAGATCTGGATGGCTAAAGTAGTATATCCAAAGGTCCAGACAACTATTGTATGATATCTGGAAGTAAGGATAAGTATCATATACTTATCCAAAGGTACGTCTGGATATCGGATGGAAGTATAAAGGCTAGTCTAGACAAGTCTAAGACTAGAAACTAACAGAGTGTAGACTATCCGAAGATAGAGGCGGATATATTAGACTATTGGATACAATCCTTGAGTCTTGGAGGGTGACAAGAGTTGATAAAACTTGAGTCTGGATAGCAGAATGAGGACAATCTAAGATGATATTTAAACTGAGGTACTACAGGGCATATACAAGGGTTTATATACAATAGAACTAAGTGAAAGGCTATGCACAAAGTATCACAATGCATAAGCAATGCTTATTACAAGTCAAACATAGGCTGGAAGTTAATCACAGGTTAACAGATCAGTAAACATAGCCAGAAGTAAGCATAACCAATATACCAGAAGGGAAGATATACCAAATGGAGGAAATAAGCAGTGTTTAATGTTATATGAACAGGATATGAATGAGGAAGCTTATCATAACAGATCTGAAACAGATCTGGTATCTGGAACTTCAGATGAGAAGCACAAATGTATGGGATATGACAATAGACCTTGAAGAAGAACAGTAAGTAGTCTCCCTCATATTGTCATGATTGCATTAAGGCACCTGAACTCTTTGCTCTTTTACATGGAATGCTATTCACTAACATCCAACTTGATGACTTCTCACCAATAATGGATTCTGTAAGGTGTTGTATGAGCACTACTGTTGAGTCCTTAGGTTCCCATGTGACTGATATGCAAATGGACAGCATTATATGATTATGGAACTCACTCTACCATAAAATCAATACATGGAGATGTGCTCAAGTCCTGGACCTACAGTGGCTCAAAAACTGTCTGTGTCATATCCCATACATTCGCGCTTCTCATCCGAAGTTCCGGATACCAGATCTGATCTGATCTGATCCACAGATCCATACCGGATCTGTCGCGATAAGCCTCTTCATTCATATCCTATTCATATAACGTTGAACACTGCTTATTTCCTCCATTTAGTATATCCTCTTTTCCAGTATATTGGTTATGCTTTCTTCCGGCTATGTTTTACTGATCCATTCACTTGTGATTAACTTCCAGCTTATGTTTGACTTCTAATAAGTGTTGCTTATACATTGCGATACTTTGTGCATAGCCTCTCGCGTAGTTCTATCGTATATAAACTCTTGTATATGTCCTATAGCACTCCAGTTCAAATATCATCTTAGATTGTCCTCATTCTGTTATCCAGACTCGAGTCTTAACAACTCTTGTCACCCTCCGAGACTTAAGGATTGTATCCGATAGTCTATATGCATCCGCCTCTATCTACGGATAGTCGATACTCTGTTAGTTTCTAGTCCTAGACTTGTCTAGACTAGCCCTTATACTCTCGTCCAATATCTGGACGCCATCCAGATAAGTATACGATACTATTCCTTATCTTCAGATAGGAATACAATACTAATCCTTACCTTCGGATATCATACGATACTATTCCTTGTCTTCGGATAGGAATACATTACTTCCTCTATACCCAGATATCATACGATAGTCGTCCAGACCTTCGGATACGCTACAATAGCCATCCGGATCTTTGGATACAAGACGTATAGTATTCTGAAATAAGGGGCTATACTTGGGAAAGGGGCACAGCGTACAAGCTGAGGCCGAAGCCCTTCGGATCCGATACCCCTTGAGTATGACCTTAACAGTCTGCATGTTTTGACATTTTCACTATCTATAATATTGTGTGAGAATGAACAAATGCCTCAAGGATATGCTTATACCACATTGTAGTATGGCTTCAGGGCTTTCATTTGAGCCCTACAATGTAGGAATTGGCGGAGATATGGTGGAGTTATAACGCTTATAAAATGATGACTCATGTGGACCATTTTTTAGTGTATATTAAAACTAGATAAATCATTATTTATGACACCACAAAAATCATGCCACTATTATATAAATTATGAATTAGTGTCATTATGTTATTTTGTGACTATATCTAACTATATAAACCAGAATATCTCATGTATCATAGTCATAATCACCATGAAAGCCATCTCCTCTGCTCAAAGAGATAATATTCTCTCTCTGTCTTATGCTGGCCTCTCTGCTTGCCAAATTTCCTCTATAACCATAGTATGCAAGTCCACTGTGGCCAAGTTCATCAAAGAAAGCCACCCAGACAAGGAAAACTCTTGTGGAGAATGTCCATCCAAGCTTACCGCTATTATCCAACATATCACTACAGGAAAGGCTGATAATGCTGTCCAAGCCACCCATTATATCAATTCCACCATCACTACCCCTGTCTCTTCACAAACTGTGAGGAATTTTCTCAAGGCAGCTCATCTCAAGGCAGTAACAAGGAAGAAAAGCCTCTTCTCTCCATCAAACATAGGTAGAGAAGACTAGCCTTTGCCTTAGCTCATCAACACTGGACTGTAGAGGACTGGAAGTGTGTTATATGGTCAGATGAGACCAAAATCAATAGGATTGGGTCAGATGAGAAGGTATATGTATGGAAAAAGAAGAGAGATGGCCTAACAGACAGACAGGTTAATAGGACTGTCAAGTTTGGAGGAGGTTCTTTAATGGTATGGGGCTGTATGGGATGGAATGGTGTGGGAATGCTTGCTGAGGTTGAGGGGAAGATGAATGCTGAGCAGTATGTGGACATTTTAAATGACCACTTGCTGCCTAGCTTGGCAGAATCAAGGATTGATGAAGAAGATATCATTTTTCAACAGGATAATGATCCCAAGCACACATCCAGAAGAGCTAGGGAATGGTTTGAAGAACATAACATCAATGTTCTTGACTGGCCAGCACAGTCTCCTGATGTCAATGCCATTGGATATCTCTGGGGAACACTCAAGAAAAGCTTCAAGCCTATGAAAACCCCCCTAAAGGAGTATGGAAGCTTTGGGAGAGAGTAGCAGTGGAATGTGGGGGGGGGGGGGGGGATCACAGCTGAGGATTTCCAGAAATTAATTGAGAGTATGCCTAGAAGGATAGAGGCAGTAATTAAAGCCAAGGAAGGTCATACAAAATACTAGAATATCTGGTTATTACTGTAAAATACTTGAGTCAAAAAACTGTCCGCATGAGTCACCATTTTGTGAGCCTTATATCTCCACCATATCTCCACTTATTTCCATGGTATAGGGCTCAAATGAAAGCCCTGAAGCCATACTACAATGTGGTATAAGCATGTCCTTGAGGCATTTGTTCATTCTCACACAATATTATAGATAGTGAAAATGTCAAAACATGCAGACAGTTTTTGAGCCACTATATATCATGTTCCTGGTTTCACCTGTCAAGAATTTTTTGGTCATCAAACAGTGAATTGTCTTTAAAGTTTCTGAGTGATTATATTGCACTTGTATAAAGATGGCCTGGCTTGCATGCCTTATGCTCATTCTAAGGCAATTTTTGTCACTATTTGACAACCTGTTGCGTTGTACCTTTTCCCTCATGAGTGTGTTCCTCCTGATGTGACCATGTGTAGTTATGGGACATATCCTATTCAAAGGCAAGCATGTCTGCTGTATTGCACTTTGCATTTATATGCCTCAAATATAATGTCTTAAGGACCCTGCATCAAGTTGACCCAGTGCTAAGATAACTTTTTTTCTCATGAAGAGAGATACAAACAACAAGTGTGCATTTTGCTATGAAGCATGCTGGCATACAGACCTTGGGTGGAGGTTCAGAGTTGTGGCACCAATACTTCCAGTAAGCTCAGTATCTATGCAGGGATGCATAGTTAGTCAGAATATCATAAAAGTGTTCATCCTACTATCAGAAAGATCTTGGTGGACACCGATATGTTGCCAGCAGCCATGTAGGCAACCCACCTCACTTACTATGCATGGACATGTATGAATGACTAACTATTGGATGTGCTACAGTTACTAATTAGCTAGACACCTTTTGATGCAATGTATCTGTTGCATTAGTTCATCACACTTGAGCTTGGCATTGTTGCTAGCCTCCCTCATTCTTTTGAGATGCTGCTCCACCTTCTTCACATCTAACTCTAAGCATTGCCTTCTCTCTTGTGTTATGTTTCTCTTCTTTCTTGCACTGTCATCCTAGTTGTTCGGCTGTTTGCCAAGCAGTGTGATGTCGCTTGAGGCATTGGATGATACTTTATGTGATTGCGCAGGATCTTCACTTCGGACAACTATTATATGTACCCATTTAATTTATTAACAATAGGAAATATTGAGAAAAATAAATGTATGTGTGCTGCACTGCTCCTGGCAGGCAATACAGGCTTCATGTGGCCAGCCCATGCAGTCTTGCTTCATGGACATGCAGTGAGAACAGCCTGGTTTCTGGTGGGCAACTGTGCTCATCTGAACATTGAGCAGTGTCTGTTTTGCTGAACCATGACATGAGATTAGCTAATTGTGCAGTCTAGCAAACTGAGACAGTTACCTTTTAGGAGTGAACAATGCTGCTCACATTGTTGACACACATGCCTAGGCAAATGCATGTGGCATGAAATACCATTGGGTATGCAGGAGTCACAACCTGGGCCTCTCATTGTGCAGACTGTCGATGACTGCATCTTCAAATATTAAGTGAAGTGACTTAATTGATCATTGTGATAGAGGGAGGTGAATGATAATCCCAATTGACCTGTGTGAGCAATAATTTATAGTGGGGTGCAAATGTGGATGTGGATGTAGTGTTGAACCCAGATGAAGTAGAATATCATACTGTGGTCTGAAATGAATGCTGTGGCCACTTCACTCAGGGGTCACAATGCCATATTTGATGTATTGTTGCTAGAATGCAAAATTCATCAGGAGTACATAAAATCTAATTGGCTCCTTGTTCTTTTACCATTGTAAGACAATTCCATCAAAGAAGGGCTGACCATAAACCAATGGTGTTGCATGGGATTCATATATATATGGATTTTATTGTGAAGTGAAACATAAATGCTTCTTGGCCTCAGTATATAGAGAGGTTAAAGTGATACAAAGTAACAGTAAGTATGATGTATAGTTATGCAAATGGCTTAATGTATCTACTGTTGTTTGAGGCATATATTTAGATGATTCAATGCATACACTAATTCTTGACATGCCTCCTCCACCCTGTGGTGCATGTCCTGCATTTCGGCCAGATTCTGCTCCAGGTCCTTCAACTCTTCTTCTAGTCTCAGTCATGTGTTCTTGTCAAGCAGCTTCTAGATCCAGCCAAATGGATGCCCATCCAAAGTGATAATGTCATCAGACAATTCAGACTCATAATGAGTGTAGAATATGTAAATAGACAAACAAGAACTGACCATTGCTACACCTATCCCAGCAGGCTATACATGCTTTGCCCACTCTGGAATGACAAATTACACCCTTGCCATTGCAATATGTACAGCCTGGATGTGTCTGGCCAATTGCCCTCATGACATGCAAAATATGTGGCCAAGGGCCTACACAGTGTTGTTTAATATTAGGGTATTGGACATCAGAGGTGCAGCAATGACTTACCTAGCATCAACGAACACAGGTCATGGCATCTGGTACATGTTGATTCAGAAGAATACACATGACATGGTTCATTGTCAGCAACACATGATTCACACCCGGGGGTTAATAGTGTTAATGGGGGGAATGGAGTCATGGAATAATGATAGAAATAGATGTGATAAAATGTTGTGTGACAGAGATGGAAGATAAAATATCAGCCTTGGTCGTTTTAATAGTGATGGACAATGCTAAATATCCACTTAGCAGTCATTCCTTAACTGGCAGTTTGGGATAGACCATCCACAGATTCTCAGGAGCTACAACCACTGTGGAGACAGGTTTCCTGTCCTAAAGTGTTGATATTGAGGTAGTGACAATACACATAATGACTGTATATACCAACATGGATTGAATTTTGAATGAGCTTTGATAGAACCAAAATGGCATTACACCAGGTATCAATTCACTCATTGGAAGCAGGAATTATGTATACCCTACAATAATGGCTAGAATGCATGTAATGAAATAGAAGACAGTAACAGATTACAAGAGAAAGCAGTGTGCAAGGAGTCCATGTCAAGGACCTGAAGTATGATAAGTAAGAGTGGATCTGTGGTTATCAGGATTTAGTGTATCATTCTATCATAAGAGGTCTTCATCAAGGATCTATGAGCAACATGTGGTATATTTTATCAAATCCTTCACTTATTAGGCAATACAACCACTGATCAGTAATGATGATGCTTGTCATTGTATACCTGTAGTACCACATACAGTGGCTTCAACAAGTATCTCAATGTTTATGCATTTAATGTATTTGCTTCAGTGTGAGTCAGGGCGTGGGAATATTACTAAATTGTAGGGACATGTTTTGTAGTCCTGCTTCCCAGCTTCATTTTGGCTTCTTATAGCATGGGAATCAGATGTGATCATTGGATGGTATAGCTTATTTGATCTGCTGACTCATTGAGATACTTTTTGACTCTATAAAAATTTAGAAACATTAAGTCACCCAGATGAAATCTCATGACTAAATCTTTTAAAAAATGGTGTCATGTCAATTATATGGTTTCATTTTAATATCTGACATATATAAGTGCAGGTGAAGGCCTAAAATTCATCATCATCCTCATGAAGCCCATCTTTCTTGCTCAAAAGGATAATATTCTGGTCCTCAGCTCCTCTGGTCTATCTACCAGAAATATTGCTTCCATAACTGGTCTCAGCAAGGCTACTATGGCAAGAGTCATCAAGAAATCTACTACTGATAAAGAAAATATCAATATAGGTCATCCCTCCAAGCTTACCCCCTATGACAAACAGGCTATTATTCATTGTATTCTCACTGGAGAAGCTTCAAATGCTGTTCAAGCCACCAAAATCATCAATTCTATCATCCCCTCCACTGTCTCCACCCAAACAGTGAGAACTACCCTCAAGGCAGCTAACCTAAAAGCTGTAACCAAGAAGAAAAAACCCCTTCTGTCACCAACTCATAGGAAGAAGAGACTAGCCTTTGCTTTAAAGCACTAACACTGGACTGTAGAGGATCGGAAGAGGGTTATTTGGTCAGATGAGACTAAAGTCAATAGACTGGGGTCAGGTGGTCAGGAATATATGTGGAAAAAGGCAGGAGAATTTGTTAGTCACGTTTGACATTTTCTACCTTGTTTATTGAAAGGTGCTCTGAAACATGACATTGCCTTGTAGTGTATTTTGAACCTATTGAAAAACCTCCGCACAAAAGTTACTTTGAATATTGAAATACAACCACAATTAATTACAATAAGCAATTTATTGTGGTAGGTAGGTGTCTGAGACTTGGATGGCAGAGGACCATTCTACACACTCAGGGGTTCCACATGATCCAAGGGCCACAGCAACAGAGAATGTGGACCCACCAAGTAACCTTTTACATGAGGCAGAATCCTGCTTCACTTCAGTTTTGGAAGCCATAAATCACACAACAAATCCCTTCTGTCTTGCCATGTGAATGACCAACCATATGGTTTCGACCATCTACCCTATGAGGTAGCATCCTACATATTCAAGCTAGCAGTCCTACTCAATGACAATGAGAAGGAAGACAATAGGCAACCAATCTGTTGCAAGTGCATCAAGATGCCAGCTGTCCTGGCATCAGTAAGCCGACACTGGAGACATGTTGCACTGCAGTATACTCTGAGTTTGTGGTCTCACTTGGAATTTATTCCAAGACAAAACCACCTTAAGTGACAGAAATTACAATTATTTGCCCACCTTGACAGGTTCAAGAAATGTCTATCAGACATTTCCATTAATTTACGAGCACCAACAGGCGTCAACTGTGTGTAAGTTATTTAACGAATATCATTACTGCAGTATTAACAGCTGTGATGTAGGGTTACCAATTGTGCCTACCGTCAATATGTGTCGGCAATTCCTGATATCCTTGAGGTCTTATTACTCTGGATGGATCAATGGAGGTTGCTCACAATTTTCTGTGACCATTGGGAGCCATTTATACAGGCATTTCCAATACATCCACTCCAGCAGGTGCTCCCTGCATGGAAATTTTGGAAGTTTTGGAATGCCAATCATATGGTGATTGCAACATCTTACCTCCTGTAATTAACACTGCGCCACACAGTGAGAGGATGGCCAGTCAACTATCATTCAAATCATTATTTCCCTCAGGTGACATCATGATTAGTTGCCAGAACATTCTCCCAAGACTACATTGCCTGTCTTTACATGGGGTTCCAATGAATTGGATTGCTTTATTGGAGCAATTGAGTGCAACTGCAGTGTTTTCATTGCTGTATTACTTGGAATTATTGCTTTTCTGTGCAGGTGGACAGGCTCCCACCAGTTGCAAATTTTCTGCAATCCTTACCACATTTCCAAATCTGTGCAAACTCGCATTGAAGATCTTTAGGCTGTTGGACTACAAGATAGGGAGGGTTCAAGAGCTTGTAATTTTTTTACAGCTCAATGAGATTTCTTTGGAATATGGCAGTGGGTATAATAACACTGAGTACACTTATATGGTCAAAACAGAAATAGGTTTCAAACTTGGAAAGAAAAATCTTCTTCTGGGCTGGTACATATCATAGGGGGTACTATTAGCAAGAATTAAGAAAATTGGTGGTTCAGTTGTGGAGGTATGATCAAATACTGACTTTTTGACTCCTTCACCATATCTCAATATCATCAACCTCCAATAGCTCTGGGACCATCACCAATCAACTCCTACACTTGAAAAACTGCAGGACAGGTGTTTACAGTATTGGGCTTGTGCCAAAATGAGACATAGTGAAATATAGAAGGTAGGAGGGGGGAGGGGGACCCTGCATAACTCAAGAATGCAATTTGTTCTGGGAAATATGGCTTGATCATCGTGTTCAGAATATTCAATAGCCCTTGGGGAAAATGCCCTTGGAGTTCTGGCAAGTCATGGGAAGTCTGTAAAAATCAGTCTTTCTAGGGGGTATCAGGAAAACTGATATTTTTCATTTCAAACAGGCTCAGGACACTCTGGGACCATGTTCAATCAATTTATATGCTCAGAAAACACTAGGGACAGTCATTTGTATGTTGGTATTTACATAATTACCAGATATAGCAGATAGGGTGGGGAGGGGGACCTACCATAACTCAAGAATATGATTTTTTTCAGGGACATCTAGCTTGACCATTGTGTTCAGAGGATTCAAAAACCCCCAGGACAAAAGCTTTTAGAATCTTTGCAAGTCGTGGGAAGCCTGTAAAAATCAATATTTGAGGGGGGGTATCAGGCAAACTCATACATCACAATTTATATTTGTACAAAACACTCAGAAATCATCTCCAGTCAATTACTATGCTCAGAAAACACTAGGAACAGTCATTTGTATGTTGGTATTTAAGTCATATTTATACAAAACACTCAGAAATAATCCTTGGTCAATTTCTATGCTCCAAAATCACTTGGACAAGCCTTTTATATATCACTATGTACATAATTGCAAGATATAGGTAGTAGGAGGGAGAGGATGACCTGCCATATCTCAAGAATGCGATTTTTTCTGGGAAATCTGGCTTGACCATCATGTTCAGATGGTTCAAAAGCCCCCAGAATGAGAGATTCTAGAGTTCTTGCAAGTTATGTGAAGTTTATAAAATTAATTTTTGAGGGGGAGTATCAGACAGAAGTAACACTGCTTGCATAAGTTTAAGCAGTCAACTTGGATGCAACTAGGCAACTTTAGAACATGACTTTGACACATCAAATAGTTGTTGATATTGAATATATATCTGCTGAATAAATAAGTGGCCTCAGTTATAAGCCTGAGATACATCCATGCAAGTCAAACATTAATCTTTGAGAGGGTGGTGGGGCAAACTCACACATCACAAGTCAGATTTATATAAAACACTCAGAAATCATTCCCAATAGATTTATAACCTCATAAAACACTAGTAACAGCCTTTAATATATCAATGTTTACATAATTCCAAGATATAGAAGGTATGAGAGGGATGGAGACCTTGTATGTCATGTCTCAAGAATGTGATTTTTTCTGGGAAATCTGGCTTGACCATCTTGTTCAGAGGCTTCAAAATACCCCAGGATGAGAGATTCTAGAGTTCTGGAAAGTCATGGGGGACCTGTGGAAATCGATCTTTGAGGGGGGGTATCAGGCAAACTCACACATCACAATTCATATTGATTCAAAACACTCAGAAGTCATCTCTAATATATTTATATGATTATTAAATGTCATCCCTGGTAAGCTCACAATATTCCTATTATTGATTCTTTTCAATACATTTTAGTTCTACTTTGTGATCTTTATATATGTGATTGTCAATTGATTCACCCAACATTTGAGTCACTGATGGTTCAGATTTAACAATAAAATTGCTGGACTTGCTTATTACAATGCTAGATCAAGTTCAATGAGATGAGTTGGTCTTAGACTGCCACTAGTAAGGTGAATCAAGTATGAAACAAGTAATACCAGCCTCCATAAGGACACAGTCAGTGTGAACCTCTGCATTGAAATACTCCATGAAGTGGATTTAATCTTATGATACTTACCTCCTGAAATCTGTCACATGTCCCAGTCAAAACCAATTTCATACCAGGTCACCTGTAAATTTAATGTTCTTGAAAAAGAAGAAACCTACTGACCATGGCTGACTGTATGTATAGCAGAGAAATAGCCCTATTCTTGATATTTGATGTGATTAAGGCAGAATATCACATACAGCTTATGTTTCTAAGCGATTATCTTGAGTGATTGTATACTCATAGTAGATAAATATTCCATGACACTGTTACCATATCGATCCAATATTCTATCATTGCCATATTTGTTCCAGAAGTACAACAGTGCATATATGCTTCTATACTGGTGATTTATGGTTGACATTGATCACATCCAAATACCATGAAAAGCTACTAGCACTATCCATTCACTAATATATGTCCATTGCCTCATCTCCATCTTCCTCCACAATTTGTTCTATGACCATAGGGAATGGCCTAGCCTTGGAAGGATGTGGGGGTGATGGGACCCTCTTGTTTTTCTTTGCCATAGTCATCTTTCTGTTAAACTCCCGACACTTTTGCCTCTCTGTCTTCCTTCTCAGATTTCCATCACTGTCAAATAGCTGTGAGTCCATCGGGTTCACTGCAAAGATACATTTTCCCTTGATCAATCTCATTGTATGATGTGCTTTTGAAGCTCTCCTATGACTTTCTGCCTCACTCCCAATATAGTCGATCCTGTAGAATGCAGGATTTATGATGAAGACTATGGTATCATTCTTTTATGTCCACACCCTTGCACCACTTGCAGGAAGACAGTGAAGGTGTGAAAATACATCACATAAGCTTTGCTTCAGAAATGCCTGCTGATTATTATCTCTGGTCTTCATCATCCTGTGAAACTCTGTAATGTATCCATCTGTGTCCCATAGCATAGACCACTGAGCCTTGCCTTTATTGGAGGCTTTAGCATCAGGAAAGAATAATGAACACCTGTCCACAAATGCTCTGAACTTTGGACCCACTGTCTTAATAATCGAGGGTCTTAAATAAAAGCATGTAAAAATGTAATGACACCACAATTACACTTGAATAAGACTTCTTGCCAGTCCTCAATTAACACGGTCTACGACTTTTCTAGTTTTCGTGGTAGATAACGTGTGAGTTCTTGGGAGGCTCACTAAACCAATCAATTGATTAACTTAGCTGGAGCTTTTGTGTGTTTTAATAAAACCTATAAACTTTGTCTAGGATAATCCGACTAGACAGAATACGTGGACCAAAAGACTGGTTGGTCAAATAAATATAAACGTGTGAGAAGCGGGTCTCAATATATGAATACGTGGACCAAAGACTGGTTGGTCAAATAACTGATGAAACTTTACCTAGGATAAACCGTCTAGGCAATATACGTGGACCAAAGACTGGTTGGTCAAATAACTGATGAAACTTTGCCTAAGATAAACCGTCTAGGCAATATACATGGACCAAAGACTGGTTGGTCAAATAACTACAAACGTGTGAGATGCTGGTCTCAATATACGTACACAATGACCAAAGCTGGTTGGCCAATTATCTCTGGAGATTCCTGCACAGTACTTCAAAGGGACTAACTTTGCAAGCAGCTATCTGTACAGTGAGAAACTTCAGGGGCTATATTCACTTTCTGAGAAAATATGTGCTTCTGAGAGATACTAAGTTTCTTATTTTTGGGGGAGAATGGGCTCTCCTTATATACATTTTGTGTGGGAATATTATGTAAGTAAAAAGATGGAGCTATGACATCAGAATGTGGAGCAGAATATTCCAGATTATTCTATGGGTGGAGTAATGACATCATTTATGACATCACTGTGGAGCAGAATATTCCAGATTATTCTATGGGTGGAGTAATGACATCATTTATGACATCAGTGTGGAGCAGAACTTTCCAGAACTTTCCCTGGAACATTCTAGAACTGATGACATCATCATGACTTCATCATGATATCATTTCTACCAACAAATACCTGCAGGAGTATCTGTGGAGTCTTATGACATCATTATGACATTATACCCTGTAGGTACAATTTTGTGAAGTATCTGGTGGGTCAAAGCATCCTAATAGAAAAAGAAATAAAGGAAACACTAGAGAAAACAACACAGAACTAATAATACAATGAGAATAAAAGAAACCAAGAACTTTTGGATAGGTTTTTGTAAGGCTTTGAACTTTTCTCTATGGTTTTCTCTAGCCAAAGTGAATAAGCCAAAGGCAAGGCAATACCTTAACCTTCTTTTTAATCCTACTATCAACTAGGTTATTATGTGATTCCCATCTCACACATGACATTTCTTCAAGACAGTACAGAAATATAAATAAATATGGGGAAACTGGAATTGTTTGACCAAGGCTTGAAGCCAAGGCATGGGTTGACTAGCCTGAAGGCTAAGCTATTAGACTTTGTCTTTTAGGGGGATACCTAGTAGTCATGTCCATGCATGATTCCTAAATCATGCAGGACACCACATGACCTGGGGTTATACCTATATGATCATGCAGCCCAGAATTGCATGCTTCAAATGTCACTGATGCAAGAGTGTCGTCTATACTTGTAATTGTCCAGCATCTCATTGCCTCCTGAAGTGAGTTGGGATATGGTTGGATGCCTTTGAAGACTTTGGTTGTAAGCATGAGCCACATATGCCTTGTAAACATGACAACCAATTGTCCAACAGAGAGTTCAGTGTTGGAAAACCAAGGTGACCATGACTATGATTTCATAATCATTGCAGGAGAGCTTATAATTGCTGCCTTGAGTCAAACCCATGTTGGTGTTCGACCAAAAGGATAGTTCTGCAGTTCCAGCTCTGTACTTTGCCATGCACCTATTCTTCCCACTGCTCTATCTCTCTGAGCCTTTGCATTTGCTCCCATGAGCACCAGGAGTTTGACATCATCAATTTGCTGCACTTCCTCTAAGCAGGTGGTACTGTCAAGATCAAAGTCCTGTAAAAAAAATCCCTGCTATTTTGAGGACATTTCTATATTCAAGGAGGGTCAGGGATTCACAAACATGAAAGTCATAGATAATGAGAGTTGATGTGGTTCAGCAAGCCGGTCAGGATGCCCAGGTTGGGAGGATTCTTTTTTACAATTCATATCTGAGTCCTCTGAATCTCCTATACCTATTGTCTGATAAGCTTGAATCAGATCTTGGATGGGATCCATAGGACTGGATCTGATTGCAGGTATTCTCTAGCCTTAATGCAAAATATTAATTTAGTTCACATGCTGAGAAGCAATGTAATGTAGATCACAGACCTTTTCATCTATATTGTCCAGTATTATTCTGGCAGCATATCTACTAACTCTATACTCATCTCTGACACCATATGTTTTCTCTTTATAACCATGGATGACCTTTGCAATTTCAAAGCATTCAGTCATGTATGATGGTGATAGGTTGTAGGTGTTGCTATCAGAAGCAAAGCTTGGCTTATTGCTGTTGGTTTGAATTGACTGTAGTAGAAATTATAGGTGCTCCTGAATGTGATATGTGTCTGCTGTGATCTCTCCTGCTGCATCTCTGCCTGCAGGGCCCCATATCTGGAAAGTGTGTTATGATGATGCATCTCACCTGCTTGTAGCCTCCTGCTCCAAATAATACTTCCAATGCATTCAATCTCCACACTCCTACAACTGGAACATCTGGTGAGTGGGGTGTGAATGAGATGCCAACATCCACTAGCAGTTCTCCATGCCTCCAGTTCATTATATATGACCAATAGCAGTCAGGCAAATTGTGACACAGGGCCTCTTCTGGTCCTGAAAAACAGCCCTTCTGACCATCCTTTGTAAGTAGCTTGATTCTCTTTTCTTCTAGAATGAAGAACAGGGACCCATATATGCTGAGCTCTCTATCACTATCATGTATGTGAGTTTCCATTTGTTTCTGAATGTCCCTGAAGACATCATCTGAAAGTGGTATTGTTTTTGGAGGACTCTATCTGCCCTTCCTTCCGTCTCCACCTCTTGCCTTGTATTGTGCCTCCTCTAGTGTCTATTTGAGGTATGGTGCCCCACTTGCATCAGTGCAGTCTCCTATTGATGGCAGCAGTACCCTATCCCAGAAGATGTCTAATACCTCCTTTGAAATCAGCATGATTCTCCAACCATTAGCTGGGAAGAAGCAGAGGATATACACCCAAGACAGGCATGGGGAATGGCAGACATTGGAAACCTTTGGAAAGCCATTCTGATCTTCCACCAGACATATTTGCATCTTCCTCTGACTGTGAAATGGTGATGTCAACATATGCATGGTTATGCTTGAATATCCTGGGTTTGGTTTGAAATGGTGGAGTGATATAAATTCCCACAGACCCTCTGCATTGGAACATCCTAGTAGTTCAGATAATACTGTCGATATCCACTGAAGTTTCTATATCATCCTCTGTGAATTTCACTGCATCTCTTTCAAGGTTGATATATAATGCGGGTCCATCACCAAAATCATAACCTGCATAGCCACGCCCAAATGCATTGTGTCTAAAGCTACATTCTTCATGAAGTGGGGGATTGGTTTGGGGAGAGTCAATGAGGTCAGATGCAGATATGATTTGAACATCTGTGACCTCTGTGTGCTGAGCTCTCTGAGTAGACCCTAACTATTGAAGACTGTATCATGATCCAGAACCTGGTTTGATGGATCATATGAGTTGAGTGTTCCAATTGGCATGATATGGGCCATGGTGAATATAGGGTCACATTGATAGAAGATGTGGAATGAACTAGGAGTGATGCAATAGCCATGATCAACCTAGTTGACCCAGGTAGTGAAAAGCTACATTCCTGTAATATGAAATGTCATTGTGAGGTTTATATCTCTGGGAGAGATCAACATCTCAATTGTAGGTCCACCTTCATAATCATCAAATGTACAATCATCCTGAAGCTATCTTCTACCTGCATATGCAGCTAGAGATGGAGGTGCAGTTGGAGGAGGAAAACACTTGTTACTGCCAATGTTCCATAAAGAGTTGCCCTTATATCCACAGACAGTTTGGTGCCAGGTGCATCTCCATCATCACTAAATTCAGCATCAAAGTGTCCTGATCAATTGGGGCTTTATTTCCATCCTCTCTACTTGTTAAGGTACATTTATCATCCTGGGAAGGCACTGGACATTGACAATGTGAGCAGGTGGCGCTAACAATAGTTATTCTCTGTAGAAACTCAAGACATTCAGCCTGGTGCCGTCCATTCTGCATGCTATTGATGACCTCCTCTCCTGGTATGTCTGCTGTCCAAGAGGGGTAGTTGCTCCAGCTCATTTGATGTAGCCTGCAATGACATACAACATTTAAATACACATTTTGTATCCACATGGCACTGGAAATGATAGTATGTGATCGTTCTCATCAAATCCTGTGTTGATAAATTGCTCTAGGGCAGAACAAGATATTGGACTGCAATTGACTCTATTCTGGATTCAATCCAGAGATGTTACAGAGATATCAGTGACTTCTCCTGCATCCCAATGATGAAGGGCTGTGATATGCCTCTAATATTCTGGTTCTTGCCATTCATTCCAGTCATGTGGATTCTTTCTGCCTGCCTTGATTGCATCAGAAGTAATGAAGTGGCCCAGCACATGTGCTGTTCATGCAGAAACGTTGAAAATGACAGTGAAGAGGTGATTGGAATTGTGAATAATGAATGCCACAGGAACCATCGGGCATACACCTTCATGAGGCACAAAATGAGCCCTCCTGAAAACATCTGTTTCTTCCTCTGTTATGTCTCTTGTCCTTGCCATATACAAGTTGAAATATCTAATTTTTTCCCTGTTTGATGACTGATACCACACATACAAGAGGTAATAGTTTGCAACTGATGTGTCAATCCATGTATTCAGTCCAAGAGTTCTTGTATATTGCCAGGCAGACAACCACACAACTGGTTTGGCCATTGTATGAACTTTAATTGTATTATTTGTATATTGCTAGTTACCAGATATTTAACTTCACTCACCAGCAATTTCATCTTCTGTAAGTTCAGTTGATGGGTATGCTTGTTGTTCAGGTGAGGGCAACCCAACTGCAGCTTCTGAGAGTGGAGAAGGCCTGTACTCATCATCTGGTATGCTACCTGCAGATAGTGCTGGACTACCTTCAGATGATCATGAACATGTGCATATACAGCAGAGGGCAACTTATTGTAAGTGCTTACATGGATATGGAATTTGCATGTATTCATTGTCACTGTTATTCAACTCATGAGCATGAAAGATTGATTGATGAATGACCTGAGTTTTCAATGCTGCATATTCCACATATCACACATTGAATTTTTATAAAGAGTTAAAACATCACTGACCATTTAATTTAGCACTAGCAATGCACCTTTTAGGACAGCCCATGTGTTGAGTTCACCCTCCTCTGTGCATGGCCCATTGTTGTTGTTATTATTGTCATCAACAACATCATAGGACATTATCTGCTGGTTGCATGGACAATGGGTCTGGTATAATTGCTTCCCAGCTAATAGGGTAGTGATGTTGGATTTATCAACACAAGCTTCTTGCCTCTTTTCCCTATAACAATGGTTATGTGTATGCAGATGTATATACAGTACTAGGACTCACAAAGTGTTGTTGCCCTCTAGCTGGTTGTCCATGTCGGCACCACGTTTTAGGGTATATCAAATGATCCTTCAGTTGAGCATTTCTCCTGTCATCTATTCCTGTTAACTCCTTCCTTCTATCCTGATTTAGATCTAGGCTATCATTTGCTATATGCTTTGCAATGAATGAACCTTGTGGATTCCACTCCAAAATGCCAGATGTTATGACCTGCTGCAGGATCTCATTTTCATTGGATCCATCATTCTCACCCTTCTGCACCTGCTGTTCCTCTTCATATATGGTGCTTTCTAATGCTATATCTGTCATTGCATGGTGCACTATACCACCATTTGGTTGGACAACTGGGCTGCTCATGGCATGGATACATTGTGGATTGGTGTTTTGAAATTTGTGAGAGGATGCATCCATTGGAAGTGTTGGATCCAGCTTGCTATCTGCACACATGTCTCAACTTGTTGCATTAAATAGGGGTATATTCACCCTAACATTCCTTAGAATAATATCAATGTGCTACAATGTAGAAAACCTTGGCCTTCAATAAAATTCAAGTGATTGGTTCTAGAATCAATATGTAATTGCTATGGATTTATTTATTATGTGCTGTCATAATCTCAGAAGCTTTCAATAGTTTTAATTTCTGTATTCGGTGTCATGTAAAATAAATTATAGGCTGATCTTCTTAATTAATTTGCATGGTGTGGTACCACCTGGGATGTCCTAAGAATAACCCTTCTGTTGCGTTATGCTAAGTATGCAATAGCTCCTGCCACAATTACTTAATTCTAGACATTCTTGGTAGTACTCAGGGTTTTGGTTCAGTATAAGAGGTACCATTATAGATAATTAGTAACACTATCTGGCATGCCATAAGTCAAAATCTTGTGTCATGTCATGCTTTTTTTTTAGACCTGTACTCAGATTGATGCATATTTACAGCATACAAACAGGCCCTGATGCATTATACCTAATTACTGAAATAACAGACACCCTTGGTATTACTCAAGGTTTCAGTTTGATATAATGAACAGAGGAGGTCTGGAACCATGCAATCACATAATGTAAAACCTACATGGCATACCATAAGACCAACCCTCATGTCACACTACCCTTTTTTGATCCAGTCTTCAGATGAATACATATTTACATCATATATAACAACTCTTTCTGAATCGTACCTATTCCATTGGATGCCAGTTACTTTTCATATTATTTGCATTTAAACTCCCTCCTTGATGTCCCACTGTCCATCAATTAGCAGCTGTGCATCCAACATGGGGAAAAAGCAAAGGTTGATCCCTATGCATCATGACTCCCCTAACCTGAAATGATTGAGGAAATGCAGGTTGTTTGAATGTATGTTTAAGTTGATGGTAATTTAGTGCTGTGTCAAGTTTTTTTTTTCTTCCTTTACCAGGGGTTCATGATCTGGACCACTCAGATGATGAGAGTCATGGCAGGATGATCATTCGAGTTGGGCAAGAGTAAGAACATGTCAATATGTTTTTTTTGATGAAATCTTACACATGCATTATATTTTGTAGCCTTGCAATATATCCCTTAGATGAACGCTCAGTTCAAGTGAAAGATGGAAGTTTACCAATGATGTCATATTGGTATGGTAAGGTAGTTCAGATGGTTCAGATTTCGAGCACATTGGTTATATAATGGCTTGTGTGTTTATGTACATACACTCACCCCCCATGAATCAATTGTGTCAGTTCGGTGATTGGAGTCTTTATGATGGCCATTAGTTGCTGAAGGTTAAAGATACCATTCAAGATGTCAATGGAGAGTGCTCCTTAAAAATCACTGGACAGTTGCACAAGGGTGCCAAGGGATGCCCAGTAGTCCCTCACTATCACTTACCCCTGTATGCCTTAAACATGAAGTTTGTAATTTACAGAAAAGTTGTGGAACACCTAGAAGGCTCGCCCAGTACTGAAGCCAGTCATATGAGAAATACCTATCTTTCCATCATGCGATATTTGCATGATGTGTGAACTGAATTTGTGGATGACACTGCAGGGTCCCAAAATCCATTACATGGCGACTTTAGATCTGCCTCACTGGACTATTACCTGTGGTTGGATCACACAACTCATGGATTTCATGATGAGTGTTGTGAGGCCTTGTATGTGGCTCATGGAGTTATGCATGAATCCCTGAAGAATGGGCAGTCTTCAGACATATTGCACTTTCATGAGTGCTCTATTTATCCTGCTCAATGAGACTCTGAGTCAGCTGGTTAGTTGATTGGAAGGCTTATCACAATAAACAATGCAAAGAATATAATTTTTGTGAAGCAATGCAGGGATATGGTCAAGGCAAAGATATCACATCTCTACTATGTGAGGTTGATGCTTGTGTCAAAGCAGAAGAAGTCCCAATGTGTATTGATTCACCTGATCCCAAGTCATGCACTGAAGCATTACTGGTATCAGATAACATGAATGTGGTATGTGCTTCTTACAGTATGTTAGACACACCTGCTTGATCAGTTCCAGCACTCAGACAAATTCCCAAAACTTCCATTGCCATACAATTTGGAACAACAAGACTTCTCTCGCTACTCTTGGTGACTGTCCATGCAAAATACTCATCTGTGGCTTCAGGGTGTGGTTAACCAGCCATATTGCAATGCAAATTTGCAAGATCCAAGAGCTTCATTGTGATGACCCATTAGACAATCTATTTTCCGACAGACTACTCCTGACAGCATGGAATTCCAATGAGTTTCTGGAGATGCTTGGGATGGCAGAGATGATGAACATGTGCAATAAGTTATGTATTTGTAGACTGCAGTGCTATGGCACAATTCTTCACTGCTATTGGTGGAGCTTTGTATGAATTGCACTCAGTAAATGCGTGCATTGTTGGATATGGCCAGATGCTTTTGCCCAGTCATCTAATAGAGAACTCTTGTACATTCAGAATACCCAAGGTTCGCCCATTTACCTCCACATCTAATCAATGGCATGACTGATTGTGGAGTACCACAGAATATCAATATGCATCTTATTGATACAAAGGAAACATCTAAAGAATTTTCAAAACCTATGGTTTGCTTATTCATGTCTTCAGTTGACTAATAACATGCTGATTGTAATGCACAGCAGGACATGGATTCAATGGAGAACTCTGAAGCATTCAACACAACTATGGTTTTTCCATTCATCTCCTCAGTTGAACAATCATGTGGCTTATGCTAGAGTACAATAGGACATTAATATGCACAGCCTTCATACAAAGGAGAACCATGAAGCAATAACAATACCTATGGTGTATTCATTCATCTCCTTAGTCAATCCATCATATGCCTGATGCTGAAGCACAATAGGACATTGATATGCACAGCCTTGATGCACAGAAAAACTCTGAAGCTATTGCAATGCCTATGGTTTGTTCATTCTTCTCATCAGTTGAATGATAACATAACTCATTGTGGAGTACTACAGGATATCAATATGCAGCTCAATTCTCGTATATTTGTCACTGTGGGTATGCAATGCATTGATGACATAAATGCCTGAATAGTTGTTGCTGTGGGCGTACAATGTGAGTCCATTATAGACCACACTGTCTCACTACCTGGCAGCTGTGTCATGTTGGACTTTGCTTTACAAACAGATGTTGAGGTTCAAGACAGCTTTGGCATGGGTGACTTAATCCATGGAAATAATAACATCACTGAAGACATAGTATGCAAAGTCTCCAGTCAACCTCAGGACAAGGAGCTCTATGGACAGTATACCATATGCCTCTCTGAATCCACATCTGTCATTGCAGTAATGTCTGTATTTTACAGGATTATGATACATATGTCGTCTCATCAGGCAGCCAGAATGACCGTTCTGGTTATATATCTCCTGGTAAAACAAGTTTTATCAAGACATCGATGACTCTACCACAAGATGAGGCTGATAAATCTTGCCTTTCTCATGATGATAATCCTAGATGCAGTATCTGTCCTTTGGACAAACTAAAAGAACTTCCTCATGTGGTGCAGCAGATGAGCGACATGTCTATGTCACCTCCATTAAAGTCAAGATTACAAGAGTGACCCACACAGTCAGTTGTATTTGCTACCTGGGGGCCTGTACAAGAAGAAAAGGCCAAAGTAGCACATAAAGATTTGTGTCATGAAACATACACCATCAATGGCCTTATTTGTGAATCTAAGATTGGAGCAACAGATGTTACACCCTTTGTATGTTTTTACGTGTGTTTTGAACATGCAATTAAGTCACTTTATAGATTGGATCATTTCACATGGACATGAATTCTATCAATTTCATCTGATCCACCATTCAATCAGATCATGATTCCTGGTTACAAATCGCTTGACATGTCATGTTACTTGTTTCAAGTGAATGCATTCCACCCCCCATTACCCACATGGCATTGCTTCTGATGTCATTTGACCTATGGCTTACTGATGTTGGCATGGAGTGCCAGGAGTCACTTCAGTGTCAACCTGTAAATACAGGACTTCCCCCATTGGTAGGCAGTTATAATCTATAGGTTTATGCTACCCTAACATTGACATGAGCAGTTTATCTTTGTGTATTGTTGTCCAATCCAATGAACCTCATGACTTTAATTTTCCTTCAGAGTCCAGGCTTTTGTCATGGAATGCAGTCTCCATGCCAAAGAAACGACTTACCACTACCCATCAAATTAGAGACCCAGGGGACCCCTTCTCACCCAAACTAACTGGGAACACTGCATCAAGAACATAGACCTCAAGACCCTCAGGCAAACTGTGTCTAACCCTGATGGTGAGCCAGACTTTCTATACCTCATTGAGGTCATGCAACAATATTACCAGAACATTGCAGCCAACCTTGGTTGTCTGTCGACTCTTACTCTCCACACACTGTTGTCTACCAGTCCATCAGGTGAATTGGAGAAAGCACCATTTCAACACCCCCAGAGACCTCTGGTGCATGCCTACATTCGTTCCATGACAGAAAGTTATAAAAGGCTATGCACCGTTGAAAATGTGGGCACTCTGTAAGAAGTAACATCATAGTGTGATTGGTTAGTGTGCAATCATACTAGTATTTGTGAAAATCAATAAACTGAATGAATCCTGAGTCTCCTCGAGTACCAGTGTATCACAGTCTCAATTTTTTTTGTTCCTTTATTTGTTCTGAACCAAATAGAATGAAAGGCATAAAAGAAACACTGTGTCTGTCTGAATCCCCCATCCAAGCTTGACAACATAGTAACTGCATCTGCCGTCCGCTCTCCAACCACCTTGGCTGCTTTGGGTGTCCATTTGCACCATTATGCTCTCCATGCTACCATTTAGCTTTTCGCTGCTTCCAGCCACAATATTTATTCCTACCTGGAATATATTCTAATCCTAATTGTCTTATCTGTGAGGGAGAGCAGAACTCTACTTGCATGGGCCACAGACACTGAATAGTGACAGTTTTTTTAGTAGGGTTGGGCCAGGTTATGACAGTGGGTCTTCCATGTGTGCCTTGCCGTGCACTCTGGGTCATGCACAGATCTCTGTCACTAGAGATTGATCTAACCAGTGTCACTCTGGGAATACTCGTAATCCCATCCTACACCTTTACCTTTACCTTTTGTGGTTTACATTGTTAAGCAAGTCAACGCATGTACCCCTCCATTCAGAGTCTTTGACTCTCACCCTGGCGTATTTTGGCATGTTTTGTCCGCCAAGAGCGGTACTGTTTTCTGTGTTGTTCTTCTTGGGACTGAGAAAATGCATACAGGCTCAAAAGCGCCAACAAGCGCAGCAAATTGCTTGGCTTCATGGTGATCTGCAATATGGAACATGGTGTGGATTGCATTTGGTTGTGAATGTGGTACGTATAGGAAAGTGCTATTAACGACTACTTTGATTAGAGCGTTGCAGGTTCAGTTCTTTCTACCATCCCTGCAGTGTCAGCTCTCTTACCCTACATGTCAGAGACATGCTAAGGAGTTCCTGCATGCGATTAGCCTAGTCCCATGCTTGCGCACTTTTTGGAATCCCCTGTGATGAGACTGACTGCCCTCAGGTCATATTGGAGGCTATTTGCTCAAAGCTGATAGCCAAGACTAGATTTGTCGAATGTGCTGCTGCTTTTTTGCTCGTCCTTCGATCTCCTGGTCTGTCCCTTATAGCCATCTCTGGACCCCGCGCTATGAACTACTCAGGATCCCCATTGGCAGATCCAGCTGGTTGATCCTGTCTTATTTTGTCATTTGGTCATGGGTTTGGCTCATATCGCTGAAGTTGACCATTGGCCCACTGCATCGCCTCTCCTATGGGAGGGGTGATAGAGATTTGTTCTCGAGGTCAGTGGTGATGGGATGGCCATGGCGTCATGTCCACTTCCCAGGCGACAGGGATTAACACACTGGACAGGTAGATCTAGAAGGGTTATGTGCATGACGGGTGAAGGGCTCATGGAAGCTGTGGCTGTCTTGGTTTAATGTGACCGGTGCACAAACAAGTAGGCGATTGGAAAGTTGCTAGCCAGTGTGTTCTGGACTACGAGCGATGGCAAGGCAGTGACAGGCCCCAAGGGTTACTGTAGGTGACTTCTACGTCATGTCATGGGAGTGATGAACATCGTAGGAGTGTGGATGGATGGTCCCAGTTGTGCAAACAATGATGAGGATGGTCAGTTGTGGAGCAACAAGGATAGTCCAATGGAGCAGTGACAAGGTGAACACACATGTGCCACCCTTGCTGCACAGAGTGCACTTGGGATTGGTCCATAGTGGGGAAAGCCTTTGGCTTCGAAAGTGGGTTGCAGCCTCCTTTACAGGACTGCAGTGGGTTCACGGCAGAAATGAATCATGAAATCCTCCAATTTTTTACATCTCACTGTCTTCATGACAGTCATCATTCATCTGTGGCATTCTGGTTGCACCCTCTTATACCTAGCCATTTGGCTGCAAATTATGTTTATAGTATCGTAGCTTCCAATGTACTGAGTACTGAGTTTGTACAATATGTACATTCAAGGCATGTATGCGGACCAGTTGCTGAGTCAAGAACATACAACTAATTCAGAATTCGTTAGCTGCACTCGTCATGGTGGATGAAGCATGCCTTATCCACATTTTCAGAGCCTCCTGAATTTTACTTTGAATACCACTGATATTGGCTTACCCAGACCAGTACATGACACCCATACACTAGAACGTCTGAACGAACTGATGTGTCAGGGGGAGGCTTAGGAAAACTAGAAGTGTTCGAAATATCGAGATTGTCATAAAACCACAATGTGGCCCTTGACAATTGCCTAGTTTATTTGGTATCACATGTGCAAAGCTTCTCCGTTCTTTCGACAGTGAGACAGATGATCATGACCCTCAATCACACCACTCCTTTATGCCCTCCTGCACGTATCATGCTAATTGTTTGATATACTGGTGAAAACAGGCACATCAGCAATTCGAACTCAGAAGACAACAACAAAAGACAGGCTGACCTGGGCAGTGTAATTATGTTATCAAAGCAAGCCAAAAGCCCCTCAACAGTCGGGGAAGTTCCCATTTAATTGTTGATCAAGCAAAGAAGTTTTGAAACATGCCATTCAAGCCCAAGCCACAGCTAAACTCAAAGTTGTTGCCTGATCTTTGGTACCCTCTTTATCGGTAGTGACCATAAACATGTGCTTTAAGGTGGAGCGTGATCAGAATCCATTGGACCTGTTGATTTCTTCACAGGATATTTGTTCATGGGTTTGGCATATGATTTCGCTGATCCTGCTACGGTCTGAAAGACAGGTGAGATAGTAAATATATGGAGCTCTGTCGTATAAGATATACCTCAAGTGAGAATGCTTTGTTCTCCTCAAATTCAATGAGCAATATAGATTGTTTGCAATGCACCGACAATAGCTCGCATTGCATGTACCCTACAACTCATCAGCGACAAGGAAACATGAATCTGAGAGGCTTACAATTGACTGCTATTGAAGCTCGCTACTAGATCAGGTATGCTCTTGCTCTCAACGCAAATATCCGGCGCAAGGATGTGATCCCTGACAGTTAGTGTTGCTGGAATAATGAGTAGGCCAGATGCTTGAAGAAGCGAAGGTAGCCTGGAATGGAATTCGCGAATGTCGATGATTACCTGTGATGCCACATTACTCAACTCCTTCCTTCCCCCTGTGAGACAGGTGCTGATTGTTTTGACGACTGCATCGCTTCTCCCAGCATGTTTGTCCTTGAAGATCGGCAGGAGCATAGACTAGACACGATGATGAATGACTCGCACCATGCGCAAGAAAGTGAAACCAAACAACGCATTCTGCGTTCCTTGATCAACTTCTTGAAAGAGTCCTCGTGCCTCAGTCCAGCAAGGTACATGTGCTCCTCGCAAGAAAGTTGGTAGACCATGAAATGTATGCGAACGCCCATACCAGGGTTTGAGTTGTGCACACCTGTCCAATTGCAATCAAACTCAAGGGTGTCGACCTCTCTCGAATGAAAGACTAACCTCGATGCACCTCACGAAATCAAGGTTGGGTTCAAACATCACAATAAATCTTGGCCTCAGTTTTGCAAGAATCTGGTCATCCATGTCATCAGTATATGCATGCACAACAACCATCTACGAGGGTGCAAGTAAGCCGTAGTGCATATCAAAGTCCATTTCTGCCTTGCTTGAGAGAAGAGATTCGAGGAGGAGAGCATCTGCATCATCTATCAATCCCACTTTTGGATTGACAATTGCTGTCAATGGGACTCACAAGTTGAATGATTGACGAGGACATTGATCTTCCTTGCCTTCCAATTTGTTTCGGAATCAGTCAACCATGCAGAAGGGCATAACTGATATCCGACATTCGACCTTCACCCGCGCTAAGGTCTTACACATGGCCATGATAAGCTCAAAGGGTGCGGACAAGCTTATGAATAAGACTTCGAAGTTGGTAGCAGCCCATTCCTCACCAAACGCTACTTACATGCAAGCAGAATATCAGTTAGTCTCAATGAACACCCAACATTTCATTGGTAAGGCTCAAAGTTGACGTGTGATAGATATACTCACAACCTGTCAATTGATCAGCACTGGTCACCCTTATATCAACCCCTACCTATTTCTACCTTGCGATGCTGACCCATCCCAGCTCGACATCTACCGTGACACCACCCTGATGAAGGTCGTAGACTCCCCTACCCCCAAGTGCCATTGTATCATGGTATGGATTGTCCTGAGGTACAACAGGACTTTCGTGACCTGACAGACGCACTAGATCCCATCCCGCTATCACCACTTCCCATAATGAGGCCAAACCTCGGTGACTACCACCCCAGTTTCTCCCTGCCAGTCATGTCTACGGATGACTGGCCATACAAGACATTATTCCACAAATCAAACAAATTGCAGCATCTGCAGACCATCCATGATGCTGTCTGGTTTTGACTTCAAGACACTTATCCCTGTGGCTCGAATCCAGTCTGGGAAGGGGGTCTGGCTTGCAGGAGCATTGTTGGGGTGAAGGCAGGGGAGAAGGACATTTCCCAAGCTCTTACAAAGTGGGCAGATGTACTCCTTGCGCTGGATGTTTTCACGATGATTTTTTGTCTCATGTGAACAGTGCCATCGCAGAATGGAGGAATTATAGACTTGGAAACAGCTGAGGTGCATCATGCGGCCACATGCAGATGCATGGAGCCCGAAACGAGTGTACTGTGTAGGGAATCCATCAAGGTCAGGCAAGCCTGTGGTGTTGATCTCCTCAGCATTGGCTGGGGGGAAAGTGGTGTCGCATGGACTTGCTCGATCAAGTGAGGTTGTTGTGCATAAGTGTCGGGGCTTGGATTTTGCAGAGGTTTCTCTTCAGGGGTTTATTTCCCATGGGGGGTTTCAAATTACTTGTCAAAGGCCAAATAAGGCATATTCACAGTAAGCTGTCAGACTAATTAATGCTCACATTAGAACATGTCTCACATTGCATATGGCCCAGAAAATGCAAGATATGATGGCATCGTAAGTGTTTTTCATGTCAGTAGGATGGCAAAGCTCACATTTAATAGTCACAATTAGAGTTTTTGGAAAATTTGGTATGCATCTAGCGTACTGCATCACTGACTCACCTGATTGCATACCCGAGGTGGCTGCCACTCTGCAGATGCAATCGCATGATCACATAAGGCAATTGATGCGTTGTTGTGCTGACTGCTGCGCTCGCATGGCGCAACACATAAAATCGTTTGTGCAAGGGGTAAATCCTCCTTCAAGATGTTTTAGTCCCAGAGACAAATACCAGCAGCCATTACCACTATTCCATGATCTACTATACCAATCTCACTGCTGCAGGAATGTATCATAATATTTCATTTGACCAAAGATAGATCACATCAAATAGTGTATAAATAGAGCATGTAGCATATAACACTAGTAGTACAGTACATACCCACTATCATTGATATCCTGCTGTATCATCACTCAGATTGTTATGAAGGGTCTGGACAGTTCTACATTCTGAATTGCAAAAAATATGGAGGATCGGATGTTGATCGATCGTGGGCAATACTTTGAAGACCTGAATCGATTGGAAATTTGATACTTCTAAAAAGGTAATCATACCAATGGGATGTTTGCGACAGTGATTCATGAGCGCGCGCTCCTCAAAGTTGAGCAAAATGTTCTACTAGGCAACTCTAGGTTCTCAACAGCAGGAGGCATGCCTTCACGCCACAGTGCAAGAAGATGGATGTGCTGGTGTGAAAGATGAGCTGTTTTATTTGGTTCCAAGGTTTTCCACAGGTGGTTGGGATTTTAGAGGACGCCTAGGAGGCCTTAACCATTCAGATGAATATTTACATTCAGTGACCTGTAGAACACTGATCAGACTCCCATTCATTTAACTACCTTCACGCAAATCATCACCAGCCTGTCATTGAATGTTGAGCCATCAAAATCTGGTGTCATGAGGCACCTTTGCGTGTCGATTAGATTGAAATTCCCAAAAAGGAAGTTTGGTTTCGAATACCTTTGTATTGTTGGTACTGGTAGTTCATCACCTTTACTATGCACAATGACCTCTTCACGAGTTCCTGAAACATGGTAATCTCAACTGTCTTTCTTGGAAGCGCTCCTCAAGAGGCTAACACAGTCTAGGCAACTTCTAGTTCTCAGCAGGTTCTCAAGCAAGCAGTCGCTATTTGGCCAATGCAACTTCCATGATATGCTGAAGTGATGACGCTGTGAGTACACATGTACAAGTAGTATTGCATTCTATTGCTTTTTCTACATACAGAAAGGGTGATATATGTGAAAACACCTCTGTTGGTTTTAAGAAAATCGATGTCTCTGGGTTGGTCGCCTTCCTTCATAATAGAATTAATTTAGCACATCAACAGGCCCTCAAAGTACGGGAATTGGGAGGAATTTATCCACCTGCTAGGTGGTACATATTACTATCACAGGAACAAGGTGAGCGCTGCATGGCTAGTCATATAAGTGACATACTTGCTTAATGTAAATTTAGAGAATGTATACTCAGGTAAATTGAAGGTGTTATGGGGATCTACAGAAGATCAACAACTTTGTCATTGCTTTACAAGCTGTGGCGCAAGAAAATAAGTGGGTGCTGGTTGTCCATCCAACAATGTTCAGGGGAGAAGAAAAGTTTCAATACTACTATGTGGTTCTGGACCAGCATCTCATTGCCTGGATAGAGGAACTGAATGGTTACCTTCTTTTCTGGGACTGTGTCCTTCCAAGCGAATGGGAACATAAGAGTAAGTATGTTGTCTTCGAACTCATTGTTTCTTTGAGACTGATTGTAATCATGTAGGGCTCGAGCTCGAGGCTCAGTATTGGTAAGCAGTGGATGAATGATGTGTTAACCTGATTGACCCAAATACTTCTCACTATCGGCAGGAAACACTTTGAATTCTTTCCACAGCAGTCATTGATGGATGTTTCAGTTGCCAGAAGCATACAGAGAGAAGTTATTTGTTACCTTGGAGGTAAGTCTTATATCACGAGGGTGACCAGAAATGCTTAGCAAATGCAGAAGCGATGACATTGAATCAATCCACAGCTGGTTCGATATTCTGGACCCAGGACCAAATGAATCAGATCATCACACATCTAGCTGGTATTGGTACGTGTTCATTTCTTCCTGCTTAGCATATTTATAATGAAGAAACAGAAGAGCTTGCAGACAATGGTCTTATACATGAGACCGGAATCGTGTCCTGTTGTATGTAAGGCTTGGAAAACAGAATCCAACTGCTGACATTACAACTGACAGGTAGAATATTATACATCTTATGTGTGTTGCTCTCTCACGAATCTAGCATCCTTGAGTGAATGGACAATGTAGGGCACCATCAATATCTCAACTGCCATAACCAACCAGAAGCTCACCTTATTCGGAGCCATGCAGTGAAAGAGAAACATAGAATTGTAAACTTCTTTCTTTCATGGCTAATGCTGCAGCTACGGTTTTCTGCATGCCAATCACAATCGACAGTGTCAAGAGGACTTCCATCGATGGCATCATAAATGGAGTAGAAGTCAGAAACTTTGTCAACAATCTTAGCAGTCAGACAAGAAATCAAATTACCCTAGTAAGTGCTACATCGATGAGGGTGTCCATCCACCTATTCTCCCACAGGCAGGTGTTTCCATGGCCTTGGACATTGCCATCCTGGCTGTTCCAGGTTCAGGCACGACAGTGACCTCACAGACACTCTGTTCTTGCTCTTTACTTTTCGGTGTTGGCTGCATTTTTTCAGGCACAATGAGGCAACATTTTGGCGACAGAATGAGATCCATTGACTTTGCGGTTTGATCCACACAATATTTCTGCAAACCAAGTCTGACATTATTGACTGAATAGGTATATTACTTGCAAAAGAGGACGGCGATTCTCGTCATCATTACAAGCATACCAACTTCTTTTTGTGTACTGAGGTGAGCAAACTTCAATCATTGTTACTTGTGTCACTTACTGAATTTTCGTCAGTGTGACAGGTTCTATTTTCGGATTTTTTGCAGGTGTTGCTTTGAACTTTAGGCCTTCTACACCTTTAATGATTGCATGCTTCACCACACTCAGTGTTGTGGTGGGTTCTCTAATTGTACCGGTGGTCGCTAGTTACAGTCCTGGCCTCACCAGGATGCGACCGCAGTGAAATTTTGGTCTGGCAATTCCAGCGCATATTCTGCGAGAGTACCACAGATGTAGAATGGAGCATATTGATATGTTCCATGGGAGTCATACTCCAAGTCCAGTCCTAGAGGGTAGTTGATGATCTGACAGATCACCTTTCAATGCTCCCACTCGTCGGAGCATCTGGCATATTCTGGTGATGCAGTCCCATATCTTCCTGGTGCTGGTTCCCTGCTGGGCGAGGGAGAGCTTTTGTCAAGCTATCAGCAATCATCTGCAAAGTGGATTGTAGTGCAGATTGATCTTCGTCGAGTCAACAAAACTGCGAATGAGGTGATAGTGGACACGGATGTGTTTTGCCCTTTCGTGAAACTTGGGGTTCTTTGAGAGGGTGATACTGGCTTGATTATCTCCATATAAGAGTGCGGGGTCAAAGAGGTTGGGATCAAGGTGGAAGTCATGCAAGAGTTGGATGAGATATAGGGCCTCACAAGAGGCATTCAATAGACCTATGTATTCTGCTCCTGTAGTTGACGTGGCAACTACAGATTGTTTTTGCGATTTCCAGCTGATCAGTCCACTGAAGAGTTGGTATACATACACACTAGTAGACTTGCTATTGTCCTGGTCTGCTGCATAGTCTGAGTGACTGATGAGCCTTTGTATGATGAGCCAAAGACTAACATTAAGTCTGTTGTCCTACGAATGTATTGGAGGTGCTTGAGTTGGCAATGGTGTTCGATACTGGGATTCTCGATGTAATGGGAGAGACAGCCATCCGAGGTTTAGATGCTGAGCTTGAGTTGTACAAGCTTGTCGACTTAGATGCAGAAGGAATTGAAGATCTGGAGTTTCCTCAAGTTGATGATATCCTTGCTGAATAGATTTTATTGCTGTCTTGTACTGTACTGACTTGGAGAACATTGTATATATTGTAGCAGATGATATGAGTTTTTCGACTTTGCGGCTCTGTGGTTCATTTTTTACCTCATCATCCAATCACAATGTGATTATATAATATTTGGACAGGACCTCAAGTTCAGTTCACTGGCATGCATGTGAAAGTTCATCACTGAACATACGTTAACTTTGAGAAACATTCGTTGACCAGCAGAACACTGGGTGGAATGCCATGATTGAGCCACATTTTTCGGACTTCTTCCCACCTAGCTGGGTGTATGTAATAACGACAACTGCGTCTGTATGACACATTGAAATACGGCAGAAGAACAGACTGACCTCATTGAGATACCAACCTCACCATGAACATCAAGGTAAGGGGACTGTGTGAATGTACTGTTATTGGCATACAAATAAAGCAGAGAACATTGTTTCATGACGAAGCAAACACTGATAGCACCACTGCACCTTGTAATTACAAGGAATCAGCATTATGTCATGGCATGATGTGGAGAACTCACTCTTGTGTATACATATTACACTTCCCTCTGACCCCTAACTTGTCTTGACAGCAGTAACTGGCCATACAAGACATTATTCCACAGATCAAACAAATTGCAGCATCTGCAGACCATCCATGATGCTGTCTGGTTTTGACTTCAAGACACTTATCCCCATGGCTCGCATCCAGTCTGGGAAGGGGGTCTGGCTTGCAGGAGCATTGTTGGGGTGAAGAATGGGGAGAAGGACATTGCCCAAGCTCTTACAAAGTGGGTAGATGTACTCCTTGTGCTGGATGTTTTCAGGATGATTTCTGGTCTCGTGTGAGCGGTGCCATCGCAGAATGGAGGAATTATAGACTTTATGTGGCCACATGCAGATGCATGGAGCCCAAAATGAGTGTGCTGTGTAGGGAGTCCATCAAAGTTGGGCGAGCTTGTGGCATCAAGCTCCTCAGCTTTGGCTGGGGGGGAAGTGGTGGCGCGCGGACTCGCTCGATCGAGCGATTGGAGAATTGTCATAAGCTCATTGAGATATTGACTATGACTGTCTGGGTGTTTCCTGAGCAACTGGCTGGGTTGTATGAGCCCTAGAGAGCTGAATGCTTTGGGCTTGTTGAGATCTTCCTGGCAGACGATGCAAGTACCACATGAGGAAGGTTCATCAGATGTATCATCCATATCCTGATCATTTTCCTCTTCCTGCTCCTCAAAATTGAGCAAAGGGTGATGTGTCAACTTTTGGGGCGGTGGGTGTGGTTGGTGAAGTAGTCATAGTAGACCTAAGTAGTTGGGTGTGCGTAAGGGTCGGGGTGTGTGTATAAATGAAAGGAAGAGGAAAGGAACAAACCTGATCCTCAGCAATATACACAAAAACCTCCTTTGCCCCCTTCTGCATCACAGGCTTAACAAGTAATCTTGACAACCTGATATAACACCAATCATTGATCCCAAACCCAGCTTCATCCTCAGAGAACATCACATATTGAGGTCTGTGCATCCACACACACATTAATCACATTGCCCAACTGAGGAAGAAAAAATGCACCCGAGAATAGAAACCCCATTCTCATCTGTCTCCCTAAATGCAGTATACCACACAGGAAGCATTGAATGCCTCAACCTCAATATATCCCTCAATAAACTCTTGTACAGCTCCTCAAGAAGGTATGGTTCTTGACATTTCATGTTGATATGCACATGTGCATGGAAGAAGGGCAAGAATGAACCCACTATGTACCAGCGCACTAACATTTCTGGTTCGGGGTTTCCAAAGAAGCTGCCAACATTGGCTGTGAGCAAGTGGATGGTTAGAAATGAGGTGATGGGGAGGAGAGGAGGAAGGACTTACACCTATCGAAAGGTATCTCCCCAACTCCATTTGCAAGCATCACCTTGATCCTTACCATGCTCCTACATACTATGATTATCACCTGTCCACATTGCACCAAAATGCTGAGAACTGACATAGAAGGTGCAGGTGAGGATGAATGAGCATCATGGGGGGTTTGTATGGGCTTCTGCTGCTTGGAATGTGTGATTTGCCTGCAGGAAATTAGCATTGTAAGCTTTGATTGAGGGACTTGGAAAGAAAATGAGGGACGCACGAGGAGCATTCCATTAATGTTATGCATGTCTCTATCCTCCCATGGACGTTATCTTTCGGCATCATGATTTCTGGTCCGTTAAACACTGACAGCTAGCATTTTGTTTTCACCAATAAATAATACTCCAATATTGAAGAGAATGTACCTCGTTCATATTGTTCCAAATACCGATATTATTGGTGCTCTCCATCCAACTCCACTGACCATCAATAGTCTCCATCTTGAATAGCAAGATCCAAAAGTCCCAAGAACCAGGATGGAAAAAGTCAATCCATGAGCTGGAGCCAGGCCAACACCATCCTTTGTACTCGCCCTTGCTGCTCTTGGGTTTAATGAGGACTCACAATTCTGAAACACATTTGTATACTGGGTAGTCGTTTAAGCGTTTTAAGTGCAGGTCAGCAATGATACCGTCTGGGGCATATATGTGTGAGTGCAAAAAGGGTGAAATGAAAGGGCGAACAGAACAAAACAGACCTTCCACTCAACAACCTCTATGTCCTTCGTCATCTCCACTGGATCTGGGAACGTCTTTTTGTTCCACATAAAATACTTATGATCCTCTGCATACTCAATATCCAACCAAAACACATCAATGGGGAAATCATCTTGTCAAACCTATTCTGCATACTGCACATGTTGTTTGAACTGATGTAGTCCCACTGTCCCAGCAGCACTGGTGATACCCGAGCAATCAGTGGGCTGGGAGGGGTGCTGTTCCTGTTAAGTGTGTGTGCCTCACTACTCAATAGAATGATGTGTGGGAAAATTGGTCATGGCAAGGGGTGATATGGTCCTTTGCTGGCATGACCAATTTTCCAGTTTCAAGCTGACTGCAGGTCACGTCCAGCTTACCGTTCCACAAGTTAAAATCCATGACCCTGCAACTTCAGACCTGCTAATCCTTGCCCATGGACTTGGACTTCATCACATCATATGCACGCTCATGCAAATATACGACTCAAAGCAAAGCCTTATCTTGCTCTTGAATGCCTCACCGGAAGAGGAGACTGCTATTGGTATCATGGGTTGCAGGCAGCCTGGATTATGAATTGTGGGTTATGAGATGGGCAAGCAGGATGGGTAAGTTATTCATGCCTATTGTGAACAACGATCAATGTGAGAACGACTCGTAACTATCCACGTTGTTCTTCTCCAGCATATTAACACAACATTTGCAGATAGAATCTCTACAAGAATGGCGGCCTCATTTCTGTCACCTCCCACATTCTTATCATTGTCATGCTGCAATCCGACATCCCAATGGAGTTTGTAACTGGTATGATCATTTTACATGCTGAAAAGTGCATGACTGCTCTTCTGTGTTGTGCTTGGTGACAAATAAATGCATCCCCTAGGGTCACTCCTCACTCCCTCAAAGTATGTATTGTCCAACTGTATTGAGAAAAGAATAAGGTTGGCCTTCTCAAAGCATTCTCAGACCAACCAGAGCATATCACCAGTGGCATGTCTCCGCTCAAGCATATTATGAAGGAGTTTCAATTGAGATGTGTTCATATATATGCACGGTGGGTGATAGTCTAATGTATGACTGTCACTCTTTTTGAGCTCAAGAGATATAACAAGACAGTAAGTATCTTTGAGCTGACCTTATTTGCACCTGAAACAAATCCTCATTCGTTCATCTCGTAGCTTGAGCTTGCTTATCTCATTATAGAATCCACATACTTCCATTCCTGTCAATTTCGTAGCGATCATTATCTCGACCCTTATATCAACCCCTACCTATTTCTACCTTGCGATGCTGACCCATCCCAGCTCAACATCTACCATGATGACCACCCTGATGAAGGTCATGGACTCCTCTACCCCCCAGTGCCATTGTATCATGGGATGGATCGTCCAGAGGTACAACAGGACTTTCACGACCTGACAGACGCACTAGATCTCATCCCACTATCACCACTTCCCATAACGAGGCCAAACCTCGGTGACTACCACCCCAGTTTCTCCCTGCCAGTCACATCCATGGATGGAACCTTCATGCTGCCATCCACAGCAGAGGACCAATCGACCATGACAGCGCAGACCTCTCAAGCTGGTCCAAGTAGGCTGACGAAATGGCGACTTGCCAAAAAACATCGTGATTACCCATTCATCTACTATTTGTCCGTGCTGTCATTGCAGAAAGAAAAGAAGAGAGCCATCAAGGTCAGTGATCATTGCTCATAGGTTGGTGTATAGATTCGAAAATATATCAAATAGTCTTTTGTTTCGAATGAGCTGCCATCCTCAGTGATGTAGTTAATGCATGCTCCATGCTAGATGATCCATACATCAAACAGTTGGTCCACAAAATGTTAGTGAAGGCGGCAAGCTCTTGTTGTCACAATCAAAGTGAGTGGTATGACAATAATGGTGTTCATTGAAACTAACTGATATTCTGGTTGGGTGTAAGTAGCATTCAGTGAGGAATGGGCTACTACCAACTTTGAAGTCTTGTTTGCAAGCTTGTCTGCACCCTTTGAGCTTATCATGGCCATGTGTAAGACCTTAGCATGGGCGAAGGTCGAACATGGATATCAGTTACGCCCTTCTGCGTGGTTGACTGATTCCAAAACAAATCAGAAGGCAAGGAAGATCAATGACCTCGTCAATCATTCAACTTGTGAGTACCATTGACAGACAAATTTCCTTGCTTGACTTGCATCAGGGCTGCCAACTTGCAGGGCAAACACAGTACTTGTCATAACCTCCTCGCTACGTTCTTCTACCCTTGTGAGCAAGTTCTTGGGGAGAGATAGATGGCACTGCTCCAAAAGGCTCTGCTGGCAATTAGACCCCATGTGGCACAAGGTCGGTCCACAGATGAAGCAACATCTGGGTGACCTTGTGAGAATGTTGCAAGTCAATGTGCATCTGAAAAAGAGCTGAATGTAAAAGTAAGCATGACACATAGAGAAGAAAACATAAGACAGGCACGAAAGGTAAGGGTATCAAAGTACATATGCGCAGTCCATAGTTATATAAAGTAAAGTGGGACCTATTCCAGCAGAGTGTAATTTAATGCATTACAAGCGGAGTAAAAAGCCTGCAGGCAATGCATTATGCTATCTATCATCATTAATGCAATACAACTGTCTTCTAACCACCATGCATCAATGCATTATCATGACAGTATACCTGAGGACTTGACAATAGATGCAGATTAATATGTGGGCAATATCCAAGTATCATATATATAGCAAACATAAGGTCATCTGAGGGTGCAAGCGATTATAGACGTGATATCAAATGTTACCTGCCTTAGGTACCTTTGAATTTTGCTCATCTATTGGTAATGTAAATTAGGTGGACTCATTATCATGGTGGGCAAGTCTGGAATGTTTCTGCCAGTCTTCTTGCAGAATTGCTGGGCTGTGGGTAAGCATCAGTGCATACAGCTGTCCTGATTACCGTATTGCATACCAAATTTTCCAGGGAACTTCCCATGCTTCCTGTAATGTTCCCTATAGTGTGCAATCAAACCAACTGCCTGCATGGTTTTCCCAACACCAACACCATCCATCAGAATGACTGGTCTACCATCCAACACCCTGTCGATCAGCCTCAGAATACCGACCAGTTGATGCCACTGAGGCGCCAGGTGGGCCGGACCTGCCGGATTATCAAGCCATTGCTGGCCATATTTGCTCCATGGATCAATAGCAGCGTCTGGATCTGATCTCATCTGGAAAAAAGGCAGTTTCTTCTCTGGCATGCCGAGGTCCTCCCAAGGCTCATCCTCGCTGCACTTGTCATATTCCTCTACACCACTCTTCCAGTCACCTATATCTATATTCTCCCCGAAGTCTATCACCACCTTGTCACCTTCGAACAGTACTATCACAGCTAGTGTGGTCTCGATGAGAAGTTCAAGCTCCATTCACCGCCTCTTCAGTGGCCAACCTGTCGAGCGCATCTCAAAGAGATTTGGGCAGCCCTGAAAACCACCTTCAGCCATCGAACACATGTCAGTTGAATACTGGCCCACTCATGTACTACCAATTCTGCTTTAGTGGGATCTTTCTTGGCAGTGGCCAGCATTGTATTGACCTGTTCATGACGCGAGCTGAGGTTCTTGACTGTCTCCTGGTCCTTGAACATGCTAAGAAGTGTGACCAGAGCTTCCAACTTCTTCAGATAGGTGCGGATGCTGGCTATCGTGGGTTTTTGCATTTGTGGCTGTCATGACTGTGCTATAGTTAGCCCCCCACTCTAATCGACTAACCTGCACAGCTTACCCCGTCATTCCTCTTCCACTTCCCGGGTCTTCTTGTCAATACTGGTTGCTTGCCTTTTGAGAACCTTCCTATACCTACTCCACGTTGATGCCAACAATGTGGTGACAAAGGCCATGATGGGCGCCACAAGGAAGGATCCGTCGGTGAAAGCATTGTCAGCGAACAAGGTATCAGCCAATTTGATGGCAACAACGTGCTTTATCTGCACAGCTTCCATCGTCGGAAACTACATGGCTATATCATATCATGAGATCAATGGATTAGCAAATAACTTACAACATCCGCACTCGTGCAGTTCAGCCGAGCCATAACATCATGAGGTTTGCATCCGCTTTCTTGTAAGATGTTATTGACCAATGTGTTGATTTTCCATTTAGCCCATGATGTCTTCACCCAAATATTCTAAGAGGAATGACCCTCATGATCATTATCTTTCCATGTGATAGTGTAGTGGAGAGCAGAATCCTGAGCTGATTTACAATTGTTTATGAAGGCTTTGACTGCCTGAGCTTTGCCCACCGTCCATGCTGCAACATGGATTGATGCAGCAGACTTATCCCCACCATGGTTGTATGCCCATGGGTTGCCAAGAACATTTGTGAGAGACTGCCATACTGGATTGGACCATGACAGCGTCAAATTGGCAATTGAGAGTTGAATGAGAGCAAGGGGGTATGGAATAGTGGGCATTTTGGCGTGCTGGATCAACATATCACAAAGCTCTCTTATGTTGCCCACATTTACAGTATATCCTTGGCTGCTGTTTGGGACGCACTTCCTTGCAATGAGGCCAGCTGCCAGGTAGCCACCTGCCATTGATCTGGTAAAAGATTCCCATGCAGATACGATTCGGCAGTGAATAAGTCTGACTGATTTGGTGCTTGGCTGAGAAAATTGATCATGCAATTAGCAAGAGACCATCCCCATAAGCTGCCAATTAATGCCATTGATGCATCAATCATACCGGTAGTTGCCATTCCAGGTATGTGTTGAGTTTCAAATGGATGACTTCAACATTCCAGTTTAGTCAATTCTGAAATGTCGTTTATCAGATCCGAAAGTACTGTGCGAAAAATCGCTTAACAAACAGTCATCATTCTAGGTATGTGCTGAGTTTCGGAAGTTCATTCCTTCTCTCGAGATGGACAAGGCCCTATGGTCGCTTGTGATGCTCTGGAAATCTTCGACACAATACATGTTAGAGTACTATGTGAGCTCGAGATTGAACAAAGAAGAATGCCTGAATGAATGTACCCTTATTTAGATCACGATTGAGCATCTGCCACCTGTCCCACGTGGAGCTGCAGATTTCAGCAGGAAGCAAAGGAGCATGGAAAATGCTTACCAGATGCAGTGACCCTAGCTGAAAGCATCTGTTGCTAGTGAGTGACCCGTTGTAGGTATCACAACCTGGCTAGGCACTAGCTATAATAATGCAAAACCAGTTTAAGTGAGTCTCAGCCCTACCTAGCTGCTATACTCGCAGAAGCAAGAGCGTTCGACCCTAAAGGGGATGCAAGGAAAGCAAAGATCCACAAGTGAGTGCTGATCAACCCTAATCAAATGCGATGAAATGTGAAGTAAACGCAAAGAAACGCGATGGAATGCGGTGAAACGCAAAGAAATGCAAAACGCGCTGAAGGCACGTGCAGGAAAGCGAGATGCGATGGTCGCGCGAAGCGTGGGAAAGTAGCGTGCGAAGTGCGCTAGTGTAGAGAAGATGTATAAATGGTGCTGGGATGTGAATTGAGACAAGGAGGACGGATGCTAGATGGATAATAGATGGATATTGTGATTGCCACTAGCTATAGACAGATGCTAGGGACTACAACGATGGATACATGCACTGCATGGAACTAACTGGTGATAGATGGTGACTGCCAGAAGCTAAGTTGTAAAAACAGACATGGCAACCCTAAGTCGCACATAAGCGCCTTCCCAGGGCTAGGAAGCGAATCGGGAGCGCTCTAAGTATGTAAATGATGTAATGTAAGGGTCCATAACGAAATAATAATTGTACAATGCCAAACATAGTCAGATATAGTAATAAATGGAATGTGACGCACCAAGGAACTGGCTGGACAATGGATGGATGCTCCTGCGATGATGCGCACTAAATCGCGATGAAACGCGAAGATGCACGGTGGAATGTGAAGATGTGCGATGGAATGTGAAGATGCGCGAGAATGCGAAGATGTGCGGTGGAACGTGAAGATGTGCGATGGAATGCGAAGATGCATGAGAACACGAAGATGTGTGATGGAACGCGAAGATGCGTGAGAATGTGAAGATGTGTGATGGAACGCGAAGATGCGCGATGGAATGCGAAGATGCGCGAGAACGCGAAGATGTGTGAGAACGTGAAGATGCGTGACAATGCAAACTAAGTGTGAGTGCGGGAAAGTGTCCTGGGTACATGATGGTGGTGTTGTGCTGTGAAGCCTAGTGGTCATGAGCCATAAAATAGGCCAATACCAGCCTGTAGAGAATTGAGTCTCTACACTGTCTTCATTCTGCATGGCGGTCTCGATTTGCTTAGTCACATTTTGCCATCTGGATGCTCAGTTGATCTAATCCCTGCCTGTGAACACTCCTGGTTTTGTGAGCTATTGATGGAGACAAGGGTGTGTCTGTGTTTAAGTTTGAACTCTTTGGGGCCTCTATACATGATGAAATCCAGTGTGCTCATTTCGATTGCAAGAGTGGCTGCAGCAGATTTTGCATCGGATTTGTGAGAATAGATGAAGAACGAGTGCTTCCATTGAGACGAGATATCGCCAATATGACTTTCTTGCCTGTGCAGTTATGAAGACAATGATTTTATGTGAGAGTGGATACGTATCGCACTAGTTGAAAGCAAAAAGGAGAAGGAGAAGAAACGGTAGAAATGAACATACGACAGTCATTCACAACCCTCTGATACCAGCATCAGCACTCTTCGGCGTGGTGGCTGTTTTTGTTGATGTGCCGCAAATTTGCATCTTGCTAAATAGTGAGGTTTGCCTGCAAGGATGGTACATGACCTGGGAGTGCTAGGCAGCGCAATCTTGTTGAAAGTCAGGAGCAGTCCAAAAAGTCGGGGAGCCATGGACCAACACAATTCAGAAGCTATTTAGGTTGGGTAGAAAGGAGCGTCTGTGATTGCCTATCTCCCAAAGTCACTGGCAGCTGACCAAAAATAAAAGTGTTTTATAGGAGACTGGGGCAGTTGTCAACATTGACAAAGAGGAAAGACTATCCGAGAGGTGGTGGTTGACAGTGCACCAAACATAATGTTACCCGAATTTTGCGATGCAGATGGTTGGTTAGTGATATGTCTGTTGAGGATGGGAAAGTATGTGTTTGTCTTCCTGAGGGTTCCATGATGGTCGTATGATAAGGACCTTCCAGTAGAAGATAATAGATAAATGCATTCGACAAGAGCAAGGATCACTTATAAGTAACTTCTGAATGCTCCCATCAAGCTCCTCCACTTCATTCTCAAAAGTGTGACTTGTCATAGCACCATCTGATGTGCGATCTGCAATGTAGTAGAAAGTCTTGATGATCTCAACCAACTGCACCTATGTGGTTGTCATCGCTGCGACACCATTCCAGCCTGTTGCATGAATGACAGGATCTGGGTATTGTTTGATGTCCCTCTGCGATGCCTGACACTCATTCTCCAATCTGGACCAAGGCAAATTAATTACAGGGAGGAGACGGACTACGGATGCACGTACGCTCTTTACTTGGACTCTTCATCTGCAAATTCATGGTTTAGTGTGCACTCAAATGTGTAAGGTTCTCTCAATGGTTTTGTATGGATATACGAAAGAGTTATCATTTCTGTTGAACCTGCACACGATAAGATGGACATGTTTCCCAAAAATGAGACAAAAATAAAAATATTTGCATTGCCAGGATATTATATCATGGTTTTTTGTCTTTGAGATATACTTGTTGAATGAATCAGCAACCAGCAAGGAGGCTACAGAAATGAGAGACTCTGTCTGATGGTATGAGATCACTAATGATGCAGAGAGGTAAAATGGTAGAGATCATCCTGAATAATAGTGAATCTCAAAGTTCACACCTTAGTGCTTTGACAAATTAAAAAATTCAAGCCAAATGCCGGCAGGCATGCCGTTCTTCAAACTCCGCCCTGCTCTGACCTCACCATTGTCATCGTCGTCATCACCATTGTCACTGTCATTATCTGATCCCTAGTCGCCACCTTATTCATCACTCTCCCGGTCCTTTGGAACCCTTTGGAACATGTCACATGCTAGAAGTCAGGCTAGAGGAACTCGTGGTCAACAATCCAGACATGCAGCAAAAGGGAAAGCTTCCAGTGTTAGTGCAATAATACCAGTGGATGAAGACAGCAACATGCAGAGTGCCCCTACCCCAGCTGCAAAGAGGAAGGGGATACAGTGGGAGAAAAACTACAGTGCTCATACCTCTTGGCTTATTGCATGGTGCAAAGCCAACGATGATGCACACATAAAATTATTCTTGGACTCTGTGAAAGATGCAAAGGATCAGGGTAGGAAGAAAAAGCAGAGTGGGATATTGAGGGAAGCCTACTACCTTCAAATTGCAACCTCAATATTTTCAAATGATGAGGATCCAGAAATGTGGCTTCTGTTTTCACAGAACCCTAATGCATTTATCAAGCCTGTTCAGACATGATTCGGAACGTAAGTACCACCATGATCTTTTGAATTCTCGTGTCATGTCTGTTACTGATTAGATGCTTTAGGCTTGGGCAGAAATAAAATAAGTTTAATAAGGCTCTCAAACAGTCTGGAGCTGGAATGACATATGAGGACCTGCAGAAGGACCCAGATACAAAAACACTGATCGGTGAGTAATGCTCTGAGCTCACGATCTTTATTTTATTTTCTTGCAGATTCAAAACTTGAAAAGGTCCTGTGGTAGCCAGACCTCCATGGCTGGTGGAGAACTAATCCAGCATTCAACACAACATCATCATCTGCAGATCCCAGACAAGACTTCAAATCTGCTGCACTACAATATTTTAGCAGGTCTGGCAGCAACAATGCACAAGTCCCTGATGAAAATGACCCCAACGGAGACAATGAATTAGAACTAGAGGATGGGGAAGTTGATGAGACCAAAGATACCTATCGAGAAGGTCTCGATCCTGTCCCTCTTGCAGAAAAAATTGTGGAGGAACCAATTGATGAAGATACCATCATGTCAGGGCCCACAGATTGGTCCATCACTCATGGATCTACTTCTGCCATATTCCCTCCCTTCCCACGTCCTCGTCCTTCTATCACTCTGATCTCAACATATTCTGATCAAAATGTATTCTTGCTCAACTCTCCTGAGCCTCTGCCTAATGACAGTGATGTTCAGTCTGACAACCATCACTCATTTTTCTCAGGTCTCAAGAAATCTGCATCCAGCCATGATGCCACACCACAGGACTCAGAAGATTCGGATATCAGCACTAGCCATGCAATGCAGGGCCTTCGTGTCAACCCTCACCATGCCAGTTCTTCCATCTGAAACTCTCACCATGCAAGTTCTTCTGTTCAGGGACATTCGGCAGTGCAAGTCATGAAACTGTCTGGAATGTCCCCTCAGAGCGGGTCACCTCAATCATCTCATCCCCCATCATGCAAGCGCACCAATGACAGTCAGACTTCTATCGCCACTGAACACCTTTCTGACACAGCGGGTGTGCTTATCCAGTCGATCGCTGAGAAACACAACAGTTGTGCTGAGCATGATCGCTACAAGCAAATAAAGCTCGAGAGTGATATCTGGTCCAGGGACCTCAAAGTATGAAATGCTAAAGATGTATGAGAACATGCCATGCATCTGTCATATCCCATATACTCGCGCTTCTCATCCGAAGTTCCGGATGCCAGATCTGATCAGATCCGATCCTGTTAAGGTCGTACTCAAGGGGTAACAGATCCGAAGGGCTTCAGCCTCAGCTCGTATGCTGTGCCCCTTTCCCGAGTATAGCCCCATATTTCAGAATGCTATAAGTATCGTATCCGAAGATCTGGATGGCTATTGTAGCGTATCCGAAGGTCCGGACGACTATCGTATGGTATCCGGTTAGAGAGGAAGGTAACGTATTCCTATCCGAAGATAAGGAATAGTATTGTATACGTATCCGGATGGCGTCCGGATATCGGACGAGAGTATAAGGACTAGTCTAGACAAGTCTAGGACTAGAAACTAGCAGAGTGTAGACTATCTGTAGATAGAGGCGGATGCGTATAGACTATCGGATACAATCCTTAAGTCTCAGAGGGTGACAAGAGTTGTTAAGACTCGAGTCCGGATAATGGAATGAGGACAATCTAAGATGATATTCGAACTAGGGTGCTATAAGACATATACAAGAGTTTATATACGATAGAACTACACGAGAGGCTATGCACAAAGTATCACAATGTATAAGCAACGCTTATTAGAAGTCAATCATAAGCCAGAAGATAATCACAAGTGAAGCGGATCAGTAAACATAGCTGGAAATTAATCACAAGTGAAAACGGATCAGTAGAACATAGCCGGAAGAAAGCATAACTGATAAACCGGAAAGGAGGATATACTAAATTGTCATATCCCAGATCCTGGACCTATTGTATAGTCGGATTATGGACTAATCCTTAGATTAGGATCCTAGACTTCATCCATAACCAGTTCCAGTCTCATCCACTATCGCAGTTGTCCAACTACCAACTACCGCTCATCTGTCCGATCCGATATATGGATCCGATCCGATATGCCTATCCGATCCAGATCCAATACGATAAGCTTTCTATTCATTACCTGTCCATATAACGTTAACACAGCCTAATCCTTTATTCGGTATTCTCTACCTTTTGGATAACCGGTTCTATACTTACCCGATATCTTTGCTATTTGTCTATGACCGATACTCGGTTGTTTACTTATCTGTTATGCTTACTGATCCATTATCCTTGACTGTGCTAAAGTACATGGCCTCAGACACTGCCTCTGATTATTCCGTTAGCTACCTACAGTATATAAACTCTTGTACATCTTGATAGATCCTCAGTTCGAATATTACAGTCTTGCAGCATTCTTGTCCTCGCACATTAGTGTTGTAAGGACCCCTTCTCTATCCTTTGGGCCTAGGGATTGATTCCCTAGGCCAGAGCTCCGCTCTTCCGCATTTCCGGACCTTATCCATTTCCGGATCCTACCTTATGCCTAATGGATTGTATCCTTAGGTCAAAGTCTTGTCTTTCCGATACTTACACTCCTTCCGATCCTTGTCCAACTCCGTCTCTACCTAAGGGTAGTCTATATCCATCTGCGTCTGCTCTGGAACCCCTATCCGGAACTCCGGACCACTCTTCCTGCCTCGGACTGTGTCCATCGCAGTATTTCCACCCTATGTCTTTACTAAGAATTGATACGCGCACTTATTCTACTTCCTATCAAGTAGACGGAACTCCATCCGAGTTTCCGATACTCGTCTGGAAGTTTCCTGCACTCATCCGGACAGTTCCCGCGCTCATCCGGAAGTCCTTCGGACGCTCCACCAGAGTTGTCTGCCTCCAGAGTCCTCTGGACTTCGTTAGGACCTTATTGGACTTTATCCGAAATTAAGGGCACCATACTCAGGTGAGGGGCACAGTGTACGAGCTGAGGCCAAAGCCCTTCTGAGTCAGTCATACTCGCCCCTCCGAGAGATTGTACACACCCGGCGTGCCACAGTCTTTAACATAAATGGAGGAAATAAGCAGTGTTTAACGTTATATGAACAGGATATGAATGAAGAAGCTTATCGTGACGGATCCGGTATGGATCTGTGGATCGGATCTGATCGGATCTGGCATCCGGAACTTCGGATGAGAAGCGCGAGTATATGGGATATGACAGATCCACAGATCCATACCGGATCCGTCACGATAAGCTTCTTCATTCATATCCTGTTCATATAACATTAAACACTGCTTATTTCCTCCATTTAGTATATCCTCCTTTCCGGTTTATCGGTTATGCTTTCTTCCGGCTATGTTCTACTGATCCGTTTTCACTTGTGATTAATTTCCAGCTATGTTTACTGATCCGCTTCACTTGTGATTATCTTCTGGCTTATGATTGACTTCTAATAAGCGTTGCTTATACATTGTGATACTTTGTGCATAGCCTCTCGTGTAGTTCTATCGTATATAAACTCTTGTATATGTCTTATAGCACCCTAGTTCGAATATCATCTTAGATTGTCCTCATTCCATTATCCGGACTCGAGTCTTAACAACTCTTGTCACCCTCTGAGACTTAAGGATTGTATCCGATAGTCTATACGCATCCGCCTCTATCTACAGATAGTCTACACTCTGCTAGTTTCTAGTCCTAGACTTGTCTAGACTAGTCCTTATACTCTCGTCCGATATCCGGACGCCATCCGGATACGTATACAATACTATTCCTTATCTTCGGATAGGAATACGATACTAATCCTTACCTTCGAATATCATACGATACTATTCCTTGTCTTCGGATAGGAATACGTTACCTTCCTCTCTAACCGGATACCATACGATAGTCGTCCGGACCTTCGGATACGCTACAATAGCCATCCAGATCTTCGGATACGATACTTATAGCATTCTGAAATATGGGGCTATACTCGGGAAAGGGGCACAGCGTACGAGCTGAGGCCGAAGCCCTTCGGATCCATTACCCTTGAGTACGACCTTAACAGCATCTTGCCAAATAAGACTTTATGCACAAATGCAACCTCATGGGTCAGCAACTGGAGCAAATTAAGCTCAAACTTGAGCTTGTCCATGCACACCGAGAAGAGGAGGAGACATGAATTTGGCATATTGCAATGTCGTCATCTTCATTTCTTGCTTGTTGGTGTGTGTTGTCATTGTCTCTTACTCATTCTCTTGGTTGTTTTTTAGTTGATCTACTGCAGTGGCTGTTGTTCTGGTAGATTGTACTGATACATGGATTTTTTTGTGCAGATATCTACTGATCCAGGATGTGAAGCAAATGACCCATCAAGGCATTATAAAAATCTTGTCCTTCCATGCCAATATAACTTTTGTCTCCTTGTCCATCCTCTTCCTCCTCATTCTCTATGTCATCCTCAACCATGTCCTGCCCAGTCAACTCTTTATAGAATTCTTTACCAGAACTTGCAATACCGAGGTGTTCCTTGATCTCTACAATGAAATTATGGAGGATAGGGCATGAGCAGATCCACATATTTGAATAGTCCAAATCTTTCTTGCCTTGGACTGAAAATCAAAGTTCTCACAGGCTCTGAAACCTGCCCTTCAACAAGCTGAAAAGTGCTCAGAGTGAACACGGACCTATTGATATGTAAGCGCTATGTTTAACTGATGTCATGCATGCAACTTACCTTTGAAAGGTGGTAGTTGAACGTCCTCTGGTCTCTTGTCAAATTCCCCCCCAGTGGCCATTTAAATGGCATCACACACCACGTTCATGCTGCATATGCAGAGTCTGCCAATAGCCATTGGCCTCCACCAAAAAAATCTTCTGGTGTCCGTGCAATTCTTGCATGCCCAAAGATGTTTGAATCATGAAGGCTGCCATGGATGCCAATAACATAATTGACAATATGGAGGTTGTGTGGTAAAATAACGACCTGAAATGATAAGTAAGCCCGATGATCCTGTCTGATGAAAACTTAAGTCAACATACCTGAGCTGCAAGTGAGTAGTTCAAATTTTTGTCAAAAAAGTCTTCTCCATGCCACCCTGGCTTCTGAAACAGGTTGAATGGGGTGCCATCAACACAGAGGAAGACCCCACACCATTCCCAGCATGTTTTCCCTTCAACCCACTGCTGCAACCTTTTTTGTTTCTCCTGATCTTCATGATCCAGTGGATCAAAGTGAATCTTGTTGTCATGGTGCCTTAGGATTGCGATCATAACTCGCTTGAAGCAGTTATACACCGTTCCAATTGAGACTCCCGCCCATTCAGCTAAATCCTGTGTTGTTGCAGCATTACCATAGTGGCCAACCCCATTGAGAAAAATAGCGAGCTGGATTGCAATGGGAAGTTGTGGATTATGTGAGTTGTTGTAGAAAATTGGATGTGGCTCAAGACAGGCTACAAGATGGTCAAAGACAGGAGGTGGAACCTGAAGCTTTTGGCAGAATTTTTCAGGAGCATACATCTCCCATTCTGGAAGGAGGTGCAGCTGTGGTGCACGGATAAGTTTGGGTCTAGCATTCAGAATACAGCTCTTCTGTGCTTTGTCATGCAGAGCACGGACTGCATTGATCTCTGGTCCATCAGACGAGAACTGGGATGCTACACTAAGTGAGTGGGAAGTTGTAGCTGTGATGTCTGACATGAGTGAGGTCCAAGATGAATCTGATGATATCGAAGAGATGGACATGCTGATGGACCCATTATCACCTAATGAGCCATCTGAGTCACTCTCGTCTTCAGAGTCAGACTCTTCAAGGAGCTTGTCGACCGCATACTTCATGAGCTCCACATAATGAGCTATCACAAGGTTATCATGGGTATTTCTAAGGGCTTGAAGTTGCTGTTTGCGACATGATAAGTGAGGCATGGTGGACTGATCTTATCAGTGATGTATAAGCAACGCAGAGATATAATGTGGAGTTTCAATAATATTGTTGTTGAATTTCTTACTTTGCTTTGCACTGGTATTTGTGAACTTTGAATACCACTAATGACTTCGAACAACATCACCAAAATTGCCAAAATCAGATACCACATGATATGTGGCAAATTTTCACATGTGTGTGATACATGTGAGCTATTATAAGACTAGTCCAACACCTGTTGTGCCTTCAGCACAGGAAGCAAAAGGAGTGCTTCGCACTCCTTTTTGGCTTCCTGGCCTTGGCTGCATCCCAATATGTACAATAAATAAATAATGAAATTTTGAATTTTGAGAGAACAGGGGAATGGGTGAACATGGGAACAGGGAAACATTGCTTGCAAGCTCACTCTCCTTTGACCCATTTCCCTGTTCCCATGTTCACCCATTCCCCTGTTCTCTCATTCAAAATTCAAAATTTCATTATTTATTTACTGACATACACTTACAATGCTACAGCAGTGATAATTGAGTCAGCACTCAAAACCAGTGACCCATTGAGTCAGGGCGCACAGGAGTGCTGTAACCTGTTGACCTGTTGAGTTGGCACTTGAAAAAACCATGTGAAATTTCCAAAAAGAAATTAAGTGAGCTAAGTGTTCCTAAGTGAAAGCCACACAAGCTAGCAAGACAATTCCCAGGAGTTCTCTCTTACTTTAAAGATACACCAGTATTGTTGACATGTCAGACAGATGCCACCCTACCTGTAGTGTACTTGTCAGACATCCGCTAGATAATAAGATGTATTGTAGTAGCATATATGTCATACATTCAGTGCTTCTTGTGATCATAGTGCCCCATTACCTTTTGCTGCAAGTACATTGCCATCAAGCTCCTCACCATCATCAACAATTACTCTGTCCTCGTCATTGTCATTGTCCACTTTCTCCTCTTTGTCCTCATCACCTTTGCCATCTTGTCCCTCCTCAAGCCTAATATCATTGACCTCCAAATCTGAGTCGTCTTCCATATCTTCTTCCAAGTCTGAATCATCGCTTGCTTCATCATGTTCATGTCCCTCAAGCTGGAGAAATTCGTCCCAATTGTGTGTGGCCTTGTGGCCTATTCTACCACCACAAAACCGCATGAAAATGTCCCTATCTACAAACCTGTACATATGTAAAGTTAGATAACAGTCCAATTGTGAGTTTCAAAGCACCTACATGTTTAAGTAATAAAAGCGCCAGTCTGAGTCATCCCCACATGAGTCACCCTTCTGCCATGCAAATATTGGCCCCAGCAACTCATCAGTAGTACCAAAATCAAATGCAGGAATTAAATGAACACCATGAATAACTGAGTCAGGGTCCAAGAATCCAAATGCATCAGGATGGCTATTGTGATTGGAAAATTTGAGGCACTGCAAATGTTTTGCAGCCCAGCCTGCAGGTGAGCTGTCACGATGGAACCAATGAACAAACAGGACATTGAGATGAGTTGGGGGAGTTTGTAATGCTGCAGAATGCTTGCGATACTCCACATTCATGTGGAAAATCTGAACAACACATGCATACCAATATGGGTGCATGTGTTCATCTTCATGAGCGAGCACCATGATATCAGCACAGGTAGGAGGATTGATGGTATCTTGCTCACATCACAGGTCATATGTAGTATAGTTGATGTGTAGAATGTTGTGTTTGAATATCTTGTTGTCTGTAATAAGGACTGAGTGGTGATCTTCATTGGAGAAGTCATGTTTATTACCATCATATGCAATATTACAAAGGCAGGCGAGTAAATGGTCCTTGAGTTGAGGTATAAAATTCTAAACAAAATATGAGGGAGTTGCAGTGATATCAAGCAGGAATGAGTTAGTACCTTGGCTGCAGGATTATCTCCTAGTTCACCTAGCTGAGATGTGAGATCATGACTTGCCCTTGAATGTTTTGCAATGTAGTAATGGTCAGACGGTGAGGTACATTCATGCTGATACTGTGACTGAATTGGGTTTTCACTTGCAAAATGCTCACAAGCAGCAATGACCTTCTCACAAAAGCACTTGAGGGCTTCCTGTGATACAATACTCACAGTTGTTGGCTTCTTAGTCTTTGGGGTCCATGGGTACTCTTGTTTTGAGTGTTGGTATTGCAATTCACCCTGGTAAGTTCAAATGTGTTAGTTAGACTTGTTTTGAAGAAAAAAATACTCACTGATTGGGTGCTATAGCTGTCTGTGGTCCCCATGCACCGAATTGTATTTGGATAATCATCAAGGGCATGATACTTGTATGTCTGAAGATTGAGTAGCTTTCATTTTGCTCCAGTTGACCTTCCTTGAGCAGTCTGAGGGTGAGGGTGCTCAGCAGCGAGTGCAGCCTGGCATTGGCCATGAGCTGCATGTTTATGGGGGAGTTCAGTAGTATGATAATGAGCGCATACTGTATGAGAGAAATTGCAAACTGTTTTGTCTAGCACAACAGTTGCTGAGTCAAAGAAAGATAGTGTGTCATCAGTGTGCAAGTGGAGCTTTGCATAGGCATGCCAAGTTACCAAATCGAATAACAGATCCAGTATGATTTTGTTGAAGTATTTGCCTTCGTCATTGTCATTGTTGTTATCACCATCCTTTTGAAGCAGACCTTCAAATATAGGTATTGCTCACTAAGAAAACATTAAGAACCACATGAGACAGACTCAGATAACATAAGTAGAAGGTCTTCAAAGTCATGGGCAGCAAGTCGCTTCATTGCTGATGCATTATTGTGAAAATGTCGGATTGTTCCTCTTCCAAATGTGGGTACATTCCAGTACCTGTGATGTAGATTAGTACTGTCAACAGCTGAAGTATGGACTTGAACTTACCTCCAGTTGAGACTCTGGATTGCCGATCCTCCTGTGGTGAATAAGATCCTCATCAGATGGGCAAATATGGCTTTCTAAACACCAAGTTCAAACTCATGGAGCAAGTCCACCACAAAGAGCATGAAAAAGTTGAATAGAAACTGGAAAAGCGCTCTGAAAATACATTCTGAGGGTAATTAAGCTAAGTATGCAATGTAGGGCAGGGAAACACTCACTTGCATCAGCACAAGTGATTGTTCACTTAAAATATCTTTGACATGCTTGCCTTCAATTCCTGCACCCTTCTGAAAGATGATCTTCTGGGCTTTTTCAATTTTCTGACAGCAAGCTTCATCATCAACATGCACAGTCACCTCACGACACTTCAAGTTGGACTTTGTTCCCATCTTTGGAACATTGACCTTCTGGACAAGACATCAAGGACATGGATACTGACCAAGAAACTTGATGTTCATGAGAAGGATCCTGGTAGGAAATGTAAGACAGTGTTGCAAAATAAACAGGTCACCTACTTCTCTGGATAATCAGCAGAATAGCTGAAAAAATGCAGAAAGATCCTTCATGTGACTCCATCACCACAACAAATGTCGATACCATGTCCATATGCACACATGAACTCCTCATTGAGAAGAAGCTCCCATATAGCATGCATTAGTTCATGCTTGCAATGGGTACAGTGGCTCAAAAAACTGTCCACATGTTTTGACATTTTTCACTATCTATGATATTGTGTGAGAACAAACAAATGCCTCAAGGACATGCTTATACCACATTGTAGTATGGCTTCAGGGCTTTCATTTGAGCCCTACACCGTGGGAATTGGTGGAGATATGGTGGAGATACAAGGCTCACAAAATGGTGACTCATGCGGACAGTTTTTTGACTTAAGTATTTTACAGTAATAACCAGGAATTCTAGTATTTTGTATGACCTCCCTTGGCTTTAATTACTGCCTCTATCCTTCTAGGCATACTCTCAATTAATTTCTGGCAATCCTCAGCTGTGATCTTCCCCCATTCCACTGCTACTCTCTCCCAAAGCTCCCATACTTCTTTAGGGGGTGTTCATAGGCTTGAAGCTTTTTCTTGAGTGTTCCCCAGAGATGTTCAATGACATTGACATCAGGAGACTGTGCTGGCCAGTCAAAAACATTGATGTTATGTTCTTCAAACCATTCCCTAGCTCTTCTGGATGTGTGCTTAGGATCATTATCCTGTTGGAAAATGATATCTTCTTCATCAATCCCTGATTCTGCCAAGTTAGGCAGCAAGTGGTCATTTAAAATGTCCACATACTGCTCAGCATTCATCTTGCCCTCAACCTCAGCAAGCATTCCCACACCATTCCATCCCATACAGCCCCATACCATTAAAGAACCTCCTCCAAACTTGACAGTCCCATTAACCTCTCTGTCTGTTAGGCCATCTCCCTTCTTTTTCCATACATATACCTTCCCATCTGACCCAATTCTATTGATTTTGGTCTCATCTAACCATATAACACGCTTCCAGTCCTCTACAGTTCAGTGTTGATGAGC